>WNWK01006427.1:0-40000 GCA_009830355.1 Cherax destructor
GCTCATCATTTTCCCTGCAGCTGTGATAGTCTGTTGTGATCCTTGAAGGTGACATCTTACATGATCACATTAGTCCAAGTTCTATAGTCGAGTTTTAAATTTTGTTTCAGTCTTTATTTCCTCAAGTTTCTCATAACTGAGTAGCTGAAATTTGTCCTCGTTAACCATTACATTGTTGTTAGTGGCCAATTGGAAGCTATTATTATTTATTATTATTATTATTTTTTCAAAGCCCATCCCCCTCTAAGGTGTACTACCACCCCCAGGATGCCACCCACAACAGTCGACTAACACCCAGGTACCCACTTACTGCTAGGGGAACAGGAGCAGCAGGTGTAACGAAACGTGTCCAACGTTTCCACCCATGCCGTGGATCGAACTACGGACCCTCAGTATGTGAGTTGAGTGCTCCACCAAGAAGCCACGGGACTTGTTTAGGCTGGAGGTGTGCAGTGTCCTCAGTGGATGCCACTCTCGTACACATTATGGTATTGTCTTCAAAGAACGACACGGTTCTCTGTGATTTATGACTAAGATATAAGAGAATAGGGTCGGATACAGACAGGCCCCGCTTTACAGCGGTTAGTTTTGCGCCATTTCACTGATACAGCAGTTTTCAATTATAGCATTCTTCATTTATTCAGGCTTCCCACAATAAATATATTCACCATTCACTCTAAGCTAAGAATGAAAATATTTTAAGGTAAGTAAAGTGTGTACTGTATATGCATTTTTTAGAGATAGTTCTATTGCTCACTTATAAATGATAGTGTAAACATTTTACAAGGCATTTGTAAGCGAAAAAAAGGCTATGAATCACTTTACAGTGATTTTAGCTTTACAGCAGTAGCCCAGAACTTAACCTGCTGTATAAGCGGGGCCCTCCTGTTCTGTGCCTTCGGGAACACAGTTTTTCACTATGGCAGCCACCGATTTCACGCTGTTCATTATTACACTTTTGGGTTCAATTTGTTAGAAAATTAATTGAATATTTATTTTCATATATTCCAGTTATTCGTTGTGTACTTGTTTTAGGAGCGATTACACCATGATCACACCTGTCAAAGGCTTTTGCAAAGTCAGTTTAAACAAGATCTGCGTCTAAAACAATGTCGTAATGGTGGAGCAGTTGAGAGAGGCAGGAGCGACGTGCTTGTTCCACCTGGGTTCTACACTTGACATTCTACGTGATTAGCAGTCTTGTTTCTTAATGTGGCACATTCACGCTATCGGCCACTGGTGGGACAATTCACAACTAACAAGACTGCGGCTGGTAAAATACACAGTTAACCCACTGTACTGTGGCTGGAACAATTCACAACTAACAATACCGTGGCTGGAACAATTCACAACTAACAATACCAACTAACAATACCATGGCTGGAACAATTCACATCTAACCTACAATACTGTGGCCGGAACAGTTTACAAGTAACCTACAATACCGTGGCTGCAATAACTCAACTAATTACTCTTATGAGAGTAAACCTGAGATATTTGGGTTCGTCTTTGGCTTAGTAATGTCCTAGGACTGACTGACAGACTTAGCCAAGCTTCGTAATGGCTTCCTCGAAGGTTTTCTCTGCATGGGTTAGTTGTTGTTGTACATATTATCGTGTGTCTTAATATATACTTGTTGTTTATATAATTGTAGCTTGTCAGTTTAAGGCGTGATGCAAGAGCTGGCTGCCGGGGCTTTGATAACGTGTGTGCCGACATTGTCATTGCAGGAGTACTGATGTGTTGTGTTTTGTTTTTTCAGGAGCCTATCAAGGCTAAGGCTCCCCAGCTGCACTTGGAGTACAGATTTTACCGCATGCTGGATGCTGTGGGAGGTAAGTTGTGTCATCTGTTTTTCACATACCCCTATACCTCGTCTCTTCACTTCGCTCCCTCTCTTTTTCCTTTCCATTACCTCTCACCCCCCTCCCTTATGGTCTCCCCACTCCCTCTGTGTGGTAGTTGAGCACGTGCACACGGTGTCGGTGCTGGCCACCAGAGTCACCCAGGGTCTGCCATAAGTGCACGTGTGGACATGTTCACTGCAGCAAGGAGTGTACACAAGCTTTCCACCCACCTTCACCCCCTAGCAGTCCTGCCCATCCCCACAACCTTTCCCAACATGTTCCGCACATGATCACTCTATACTGCCATCCAACATGTTCCGCACATGATCACTCTATACTGCCATCCAACATGTTCCGCACATGATCACGCTAGCCTGCCATACACACTGCAGTGCTTCTCTACGTTGCTTACACCACCTGCTTCAAGCTTCTCTCTCCTGCCTTACATATAACCTGATTACCTCACATTTCCTAGGGGCTTCATGACCCCTATGAGGCTCTTCCTCCGTGGCAGCGATGGTGCCACCGACCAGTCCTTCACATGTGTTGCAGTGAAGGCCAGATACAGCGGATGCTCTCAGTGCTTCTATAAACTCCCACCTTGAACACATTGGTCAGCATGTGTCACAATACATGACCCGTGTTTCACAATACATGACCCGTGTTTCACAATACATGACCCGTGTTTCACAATACATGACCCATGTTTCACAATACATGACCCGTGTTTCACAATACATGACCCATGTTTCACAATACATGACCCGTGTTTCACTACATGACCCGTGTTTCACAATACATGACCCGTGTTTCACTATAAATGACCCGGGTTTCACAATACATGACCCGTGTTTCACTATACATGACCCGTGTTTCACAATACATGACCCGTGTTTCACTATACATGACCCGTGTTTCACAATAAATGACCCGTGTTTCACAATAAATGACCCGTGTTTCACATACATGACCCGTGTTTCACTATAATGACCCGGTTTCACAATATACATGACATACCCGTGTTTCACTATACATGACCCGTGTTTCACAATACATGACCCGTGTTTCACAATACATGACCCGTGTTTCACTATACATGACCCGTGTTTCACAATACATGACCCGTGTTTCACTATACATGACCCGTGTTTCACTATACATGACCCGTGTTTCACTATACATGACCCGTGTTTCACAATACATGACCCGTGTTTCACTATACATGACCCGTGTTTCACAATACATGACCCGTGTTTCACTATACATGACCCGTACAACATGAGTTAATTACTTTCACATATACATGACCCGTGTTTCACTATACATGACCCGTGTTTCACTATACATGACCCGTGTTTCACAATACATGACCCGTGTTTCACTATACATGACCCGTGTTTCACTACAACCCGGTTTACAATACTACCGTGTTTCACTATACATGACCCGTGTTTCACTAATACATGACCCGTGTTTCACATACATGACCCGTGTTTCACAATCATGACCCGGTTTCACAATACATCTGACTGTTTATACAGACCTACAGTATAAGACCCGTGTTTTACTATACATGACCCGTGTTTCACTATACATGACCCGTGTTTCACTATACATGACCGTGTTTCACATATACATGACCCGTGTTTCACTATACATGACCCGTGTTTCAAATACATGACCCGTGTTTCACAATACATGACCGTGTTTCACTATACATGACCCGTAGTTTCACATATACAGACCTGTGTTTCACTATACATGACCGTGTTCACAATACATGACCCGTGTTTACAATACAGACCGTGTTTCTACAATACATGACCCGTGTTTCATATACATGACCCGTGTTTCCATACATGACCCGTGTTTCACTATACATGACCAGTGTTTCACATATACATGACCCGGTTTCACATATACATGACACCGTGTTATATACAGAACAACATACGTGTTTCATAGAAACATGACCCGTGTAATATACACAATACATGACCGTGTTTCACTATAATGACCCGTGTTATATACATGACAACAACTAGGTTAATTAGAACTAACTAATGATAGGTTAATATAAGAACAACAATATAGGTTAATATAAGAACATACACATAGTTACATATACAGAACCAATATAGTTAATATACAGAACAACAATATAGGTTAATATAAGAACAACAACATAGGTTAATATAAGAACAACAATATAGGTTAATATAAGAACAACAATATAGGTTAATATAAGAACAACAATATAGGTTAATATAAGAACAACAATATAGGTTAATATAAGAACAACAACATAGGTTAATATAAGAACAACAATATAGGTTAATATAAGAACAACAATATAGGTTAATATAAGAACAACAATATAGGTTAATATAAGAACAACAACATAGGTTAATATAAGAACAACAACATAGGTTAATATAAGAACAACAACATAGGTTAATATAAGAACAACAATATAGGTTAATATACGAACAACAATATAGGTTAATATAAGAACAACAACATAGGTTAATATAAGAACAACAATATAGGTTAATATAAGAACAACAATATAGGTTAATATAAGAACAACAACATAGGTTAATATAAGAACAACAAATAGGTTAATATAAGAACAACAATAGGTTAATATAGAACAACAAATAGGTTAATATAAGAACAACAAATAGGTTAATATAAGAACAACAACATAGGTTAATATAAGAACAACAATATAGGTTAATATAAGAACAACAACATAGGTTAATATAAGAACAACAACATAGGTTAATATAAGAACAACAACATAGGTTAATATAAGAACAACAACATAGGTTAATATACGAACAACAAATAGGTTAATATAAGAACAACAATATAGGTTAATATAAGAACAACAAATAGGTTAATATAGAACAACAAATAGGTTAATATAAGAACAACAACATAGGTTAATATAAGAACAACAATATAGGTTAATATAAGAACAACAACATAGGTTAATATAAGAACAACAACATAGGTTAATATAAGAACAACAAATAGGTTAATATAAGAACAACAAATAGGTTAATATAGAACAACAACATAGGTTAATATAAGAACAACAAATAGGTTAATATAAGAACAACAACATAGGTTAATATAAGAACAACAACATAGGTTAATATAAGAACAACAATAGGTTATATAAGAACAACAAATAGGTTAATATAAGAACAACAAATAGGTTAATATAAGAACAACAAATAGGTTAATATAGAACAACAATAGGTTAATATAAGAACAACAAATAGGTTAATATAGAACAACAAATAGGTTAATATAAGAACAACAAATAGGTTAATATAAGAACAACAAATAGGTTAATATAAGAACAACAACATAGGTTAATATAAGAACAACAACATAGGTTAATATACAACAACAAATAGGTTAATATAAGAACAACAAATAGGTTAATATAAGAACAACAAATAGGTTAATATAAGAACAACAACATAGGTTAATATAAGAACAACAACATAGGTTAATATAAGAACAACAATATAGGTTAATATAAGAACAACAACATAGGTTAATATACGAACAACAATATAGGTTAATATAAGAACAACAACATAGGTTAATATAAGAACAACAACATAGGTTAATATACAAACAACAACATAGGTTAATATACGAACAACAATATAGGTTAATATAAGAACAACAATATAGGTTAATATAAGAACAACAAATAGGTTAATATAAGAACAACAATATGGTTAATATAAGAACAACAACATAGGTTAATATAAAACAACATAGGTTAATATAAGAACAACAATATAGGTTAATATAAGAACAACAAATAGGTTAATATAAGAACAACAATAGGTTAATATAAGAACAACAATATAGGTTAATATAGAACAACAATATAGGTTAATATACGAACAACAACATAGGTTAATATAAGAACAACAACATAGGTTAATATAAGAACAACAATATAGGTTAATATACGAACAACAACATAGGTTAATATAAGAACAACAACATAGGTTAATATAAGAACAACAATATAGGTTAATATAGAACAACAACATAGGTTAATATAAGAACAACAACATAGGTTAATATAAGACAACAATATAGGTTAATATAGAACAACAATATAGGTTAATATAGAACAACAACATAGGTTAATATAAGAACAACAACATAGGTTAATATAAGAACAACATAAGGTTAATATACAACATAAATAGGTTTATATATAAACAAACATAGGTTTATAATAAACAACATAGGTTTATATATAAACAACATAGGTTTATATATAAACAACATAGGTTTATATATAAACAATATAGGTTTAATATATAAACACATAGGTTATATATAAACAACATAGGTTTATATATAAACACAACATAGGTTTATATATAAACAACATAGGTTTATATATAAACAAACATAGGTTTATATATAAGCAACATAGGTTTATATATAAACAACATAGGTTTATATATAAGCAACATAGGTTTATATATAAGCAACATAGGTTTATATATAAACAACATAGGTTTATATATAAACAACATAGGTTTATATATAAACAACATAGGTTTATATATAAGCAACATAGGTTTATATATAAACAACATAGGTTTATATATAAGCAACATAGGTTTATATATAAACAACATAGGTTTATATATAAACAACATAGGTTTATATATAAGCAACATAGGTTTATATATAAACAACATAGGTTTATATATAAACATAGGTTTATATATAAACAGGTTTATATATACACATAGGTTTATATATAAACAACATAGGTTAATTAATGTTTGTTAAGGTTACGTGAGCAAGAATAAGAAATATTAATATAAACACTTAAAAGAGAGATGTATTTTATTGTGCAACAAATATAAAGTTTGAGAGTATCCTCTCAGTACTTCACTGTTGCTAAGACAGTTACACTAGCCTTAAACAGTGATAATTTGACTGTATCGTAGAGTGCGTTCTTTGGGTCCCTCTTTTCTCTATGTAATATCAGCCTTATGTGTAATAATTTGGTATTGTTTTTATTAGTAGACAACAGTGTAACCTAACCAAACCTTACCTAATCTAACTTTAATTAAACCTAACGTATTTAGCATAAATGTGAGAAATGCTACTTAAAGTTACTGCTTCGACTTAGGGGCACCTATGTTCCCCAGTCTTCTAATAACATGCTCATTTTTCCACTATAATCTACCTTGTCCATAATTACTATCGCATTTGCTTTGTTTCGTAAGTCCAAGATCTTTCCTTAATTCATGGTACAACTTAAATCTTTGACGACAACTGTGTTGCACAGGTCTGAGCAGAGCTCAGGACAATAGTGTTGCACAGGTCTGAGCAGAGCTCAGGACAATAGTGTTGCACAGGTCTGATCAGAGCTCAGGACAATTGTGTTGCACAGGTCTGAGCAGAGCTCAGGACAATAGTGTTGCACAGGTCTGAGCAGAGCTCAGGACAATTGTGTTGCACAGGTCTGAGCAGAGCTCAGGACAATTGTGTTGTACAGGTCTGAGCAGAGCTCAGGACAATTGTGTTGTACAGGTCTGAGCAGAGCTCATGACAATTGTGTTGTACAGGTCTGAGCAGAGCTCAGGACAGTTGTGTTGTACAGGTCTGAGCAGAGCTCAGGACAGTTGTGTTGTACAGGTCTTAGCAGAGCTCAGTACAATTGTGTTGTACAGGTCTGAGTAGAGCTCAGGATAATTGTGTTGCACAGGTCTGAGCAGAGCTCAGGACAATTGTGTTGCACAGGTCTGAGCAGAGCTCAGGACAGTTGTGTTGTACAGGTCTGAGCAGAGCTCAGGACAATTGTGTTGCACAGGTCTGAGCAGAGCTCAGGACAGTTGTGTTGTACAGGTCTGAGCAGAGCTCAGGACAGTTATGTTGCACAGGTCTGAGCAGAGCTCAGGACAGTTGTGTTGTACAGGTCTGAGCAGAGCTCAGGACAATGTGTTGCACAGGTCTGAGCAGAGCTCAGGACAATTGTGTTGTACAGGTCTGAGCAGAGCTCAGGACAATAGTGTTGCACAGGTCTGAGCAGAGCTCAGGACAATAGTGTTGCACAGGTCTGAGCAGAGCTCAGGACAGTTGTGTTGTACAGGTCTGAGCAGAGCTCAGGACAATGTGTTGCACAGGTCTGAGCAGAGCTCAGGACAGTTGTGTTGCACAGGTCTGAGCAGAGCTCAGGACAATTGTGTTGCACAGGTCTGAGCAGAGCTCAGGACAACTGTGTTGCACAGGTCTGAGCAGAGCTCAGGACAATTGTGTTGCACAGGTCTGAGCAGAGCTCAGGACAGTTGTGTTGTACAGGTCTGAGCAGAGCTCAGGACAGTTGTGTTGTACAGGTCTGAGCAGAGCTCAGGACAATGTGTTGCACATGTCTGAGCAGAGCTCAGGACAATTGTGTTGTACAGGTCTGAGCAGAGCTCAGGACAATTGTGTTGAACAGGTCTGAGCAGAGCTCTGGACAATTGTGTTGCACAGGTCTGATCAGAGCTCAGGACAATTGTGTTGTACAGGTCTGAGCAGAGCTCTGGACAATTGTGTTGCACAGGTCTGAGCAGAGCTCAGGACAATTGTGTTGCACAGGTCTGAGCAGAGCTCAGGACAATTGTGTTGTACAGGTCTGAGCAGAGCTCATGACAATTGTGTTGTACAGGTCTGAGCAGAGCTCAGGACAGTTGTGTTGTACAGGTCTTAGCAGAGCTCAGTACAATTGTGTTGTACAGGTCTGAGCAGAGCTCAGGACAATTGTGTTGCACAGGTCTGAGCAGAGCTCAGGACAATTGTGTTGCAGAGATTTGTTAAGTTATACTATGAATTAAGGAAAGATCGAAGACTTCACCTTACGAAACAAAGCAAATGCGATAGTAATTATGGACAAGGTAGATTATAGTGGAAAAATGAGCATGTTATTAGAAGACTGGGGAACTTAGGCGCCTCTTAAAGTTTGGTAGGACGGGGTTTTGTTGACACAAGGTTTGTGTAGATGCGTGCACTCGTAGCAGCTTTCTTGCTGAATGTTTACTTGTTGTTTGCAATAAGATGACAGTAAACTGGTAATATCACAATACACAGTGGTTGTTCTGCATACTTGTTCTTTGCTGCTAAGATGAGTCCTAATAAAGTACCTAAACAGCCAGTCTAAACAAAAGATCCCAACCTTGAATATTGTGTTCGTTACCTTAAAATATCAATACACAAATAACTCCTACATAGGAAAGAGGCTTGTGACGACGTTTCGGTCTGACTTGGACCGAAATGTGGCCATAAGCCTCTTTCTCCTGTGTTTATTATTTGTGTATTGTTGCAGTCACGATATTGTGCGTTTTGTTCTGAAAACATCGTCCTGCAGCCACACCACCAGGTGGGAAGACTAGCAAGTCCTGCAGCCACACCACCAGGTGGGAAGACTCGCAAGTCCTGCAAGCCACACCACCAGGTGGGAAGACTGCAAGTCCTGCAGCCACACCACCAGGTGGGAAGACTCGCAAGTCCTGCAACCACACCACCAGGTGGGAAGACTAACAAGTCCTGCAGCCACACCACCAGGTGGGAAGACTCGCAAGTCCTGCAACCACACCACCAGGTGGGAAGACTAGCAAGTCCTGCAGCCACACCACCAGGTGGGAAGACTAGCAAGTCCTGCAGCCACACCACCAGGTGGGAAGACTAGCAAGTCCTGCAGCCACACCACCAGGTGGGAAGACTAGCAAGTCCTGCAGCCACACCACCAGGTGGGAAGACTAGCAAGTCCTGCAGCCACACCACCAGGTGGGAAGACTAGCAAATAACCACTCAAGAGTTGACCTATCGAAAGGATTAAGTTAGGTAAGGTTAGGTTCGTCAGGAAACAGGACAAGTGTATCCTGACACGGGAGTCGCATGATGACCCGCAGCTGGAGCTTTTAGTCATCTGACCGAGGCCTTCCACTGGCTTACCACTCCACCCCTTTAAAATGATTGTTTACCTGAAGAGAGTTCCAGGGGTCAAAGCCCCCGCGGCCCGGTCTGTGACCAGGCCTCATGGTGGATCAGGGCCTGATTAACCAGGCTGTTACTGCTGGCCGCACGCAGTCCAACGTACGAACCACAGCCTGGGTGGTTCGTGCCTGTCCAGGTGCCTGTCCAGTGCCTGCTTGAAGACAGCCAGGGGTCTATTGGTAATCCCCTTATGTATGCTGGGAGGCTGTTGAACAGTCTTGGGCCCCTGATACTGATTATAACCATTACTTTTTTTTTTTTTTGAAAGGAATATAGGAAGCAGCTGTGATGGGTCAAGTACCAACTTGTACCATTTCTTAAGGAGAGTTTCAATCATATATTACTAGCAAATTCACTTTGAATACATAGGTGAAGGGATCTTGCAGCCACTAACCAGGCTACTGAATCCTCAGAAAGTGATGTCTTGCCCACTCAGACGCGACTATAACAACGTGTCAATTTCTCTCCCCTCGTACTGCTGATCAGCACCTCTCACCAACACCCATATGTACACATCACCATTTATTCTACCTTTGTCATCGTGAATTTCCTCATTCTGTTAACCGTTAACGGTGTGCGCACGCGTACACATGCACGCGAAAACGCGCACACGTGTGGTGTAAATATTATGCAGAAAATTCGGTATGTGGAAATTAGGAGAAGGTGTGGAGTTACTAAAAGTATTTGTCAGAGGGCTGAAGAGGGGTTGTTCAGGTGGTTTGGTCATTTAGAGAGAATGGATCAAAGTAGAATGACTTGCGCGCACGTAAGGAAACTAGAGAAAGTGCAAAGGTTTGCAACAAGACTAGTCCCGGAGCTAACGGGCATGTCCTACGAGGAAGAGGTTAAGGGAAATCGACCTGACGACACTGGAGGACAGGGGGGGACATGATAACGAGATATAAAGTACTGAGAGGAATCGACAAGGTGGACAGACAGAATGTTCCAGAGATGGGACACAGCAACAAGGGGACACAGTTGGAAGTTGAAAACTCAGATGAATCACAGAGATGTTAGGAAGTATTTCTTCAGTCACAGAGTTGTCAGGAAGTGGAATAGTCTGGGAAGTGATGTAGTGGAGCAGGATCCATACATAGCTTTAAGAAGAGGTATGATAAAGCTCATGCAGCTGGAAGAGTGATCTAGTAGCGACCAGTGAAGAGGCGTGGGCAGGAGCTGTGAATCGACCCCTGCAAGCACAACTAGGCGAATACACACGCGCGCGCACTAATATTTTGTGAAGGGATTCAGGGAAACCGATTAGTCGGACTTGAGTCCTGGAAATGGGAAGCACAATGCCTACACTTTAAAGGAGGGGTCTGGGATAGTGACAGTTTGGAGGGACAATTCTCAGCTGTCGTATCTGAGCGCCTCTGCAAAGACACTGATTATGTATGAGTGAGGTGAAAGTGTTGAATGATGAGTTTTTATGGGTTTTTCTTTATTTTGGGTCACCCTGCCTCGGTGGGAAAGGCCGATGTGTTTATATATATATATATATATATATATATATATATATATATATATATATATATATATATATATATATATATATATATATATATTAGATTGATTCAACATGTTCAGACTTTTTTAATCTTGTAAACTGTTTTTTTCCCTCATAGTTTCAAGATGACACAATTTTGAATTTAATTTATATCGGAATTTCATTATAATTTGTGGTATTTGATAATTATGTAAACCCAGGATATATGATAATGAAAGTGTCAGTGAATAAGCTGGCATGGACTACGGTTCGAATCCTCATTCATTCCTTTGTTTACTCTCATCACTGTAAACTTCAAGTAATTATTGAGTTTTTAAATGGGGTGGAAATCAATCTCCTGTAAGCTAGCAGATGTTTTAACTGCAGGTGTGTAGCTCTGGCTGGTGTGTAGCGCTGGCTAAATGTGCAGTTCTGGCCGGTGTGTAGTTCTTGTGGTACAGATGTGGTGGCTTAATGACTTGTAAATAACACTGGTACATATGTTTTAACCGCAGGTGTGTGCAGTTCTGGCAGGTGTGTAACTGGTGGTACAGATGTGGTGGCTTTCATAACTCTGGTACAACAGTGTTGTGTTAGGCCAACACTGGTACTACAGTGTGTTAGTACCAACACTGGTACAACAGTTGTTAGTACCAACACTGGTACAACAGTGTTTTGTGTTAGTTCCAACACTGGTACAACAGTGTTTTGTGTTAGTTCCAGCACTGGTACAACAGTGTGTTGTTAGTAACAACACTGGTACAACAGTGTGTTGTTAGTAACAACACTGGTACAACAGTGTGTTGTGTTAGTACCAACACTGGTATAACAGTGTTGTGTTAGTAACAACACTGGTACAACAGTGTGTTGTGTTAGTACCAACACTGGTATAACAGTGTTGTGTTAGTTCCAACACTGGTATAACAGTGTTGTGTTGGTGCCAACACTGGTACAACAGTGTGTTGTGTTGGTGCCAACACTGGTACAACAGTGTGTTGTGTTAGTGCCAACAGTGGTACAACAGTGTGTTGTGTTAGTAACAACACTGGTACAACAGTGTGGTGTGTTAGTACCAACACTGGTATAAGTGTTGTGTTAGTACCAACACTGGTACAACAGTGATGGTTTAAGCACCGACGGGACCATCATCAACACTGGTACAACAGTTGTGGTTTAAGCACTGACGGGACCATCATCAACATTGGTACAACAGTTGTGGTTTAAGCACTGACGGGACCATCATCAACACTGGTACAACAGTTGTGGTTTAAGCACTGACGGGACCATCATCAACACTGGTACAACAGTTGTGGTTTAAGCACTGACGGGACCATCATCAACACTGGTACAACAGTTGTGGTTTAAGCACTGACGGGACCATCATCAACACTGGTACAACATGTTGTGGTTTATACAACTGACCGACCATCTATCAACATTGGTACATTGTGGTTTAAGCATGACGGGACCATCATCAACATGGTACAACAGTGATGGTTTTAAGCACTGACGGGACCATCATCAACATTGGTACACAGTTGTGGTTTAAGACTGACGGGACCATCATAACACTTACTTAAAGTTGTGGTTTACACTGACAGGACCATCATGAACACTGGTACAACAGTTGTGGTTTAAGCACTATGGGACCATCATCAACATGGTACAACAGTTGTGGTTTAAGCACTGATGGGACCATCATCAACATTGGTAACAAATGTTGTGGTTCCAATAATGCACTGACGGGACCATCATCAACATTGGTACAAAGTTGTGGTTTAAGCACTGACGGGACCTCTAACATTGGTACAACAGTTGTGGTTTAAGCACTGACGAGGACCATCATCAACACTGGTACAACAGTTGTGGTTTAAGCACTGACGGGACCATCATCAACACTGGTACAACAGTTGTGGTTTAAGCACTGACGGGACCATCATCAACATTGGTACAACAGTTGTGGTTTAAGCACTGACGGGCCCATCATCATAACAAAGACCTGGAACAAGAGTGACTTTCCTGTTTCCTGATGAACAACCTGCCTCACCTCTTCCCTTTTTGGTCATTGTAATTTGATGGACAGTGATGGTGACGTTGTATTCCTCTCAGGTATTTCAAAGTGAAGGTCACTTGATGAATAAGATTCATGTGCCACACCTGGGTATCTTCACCGTACACACTTCTCCACACTGCAGTACACTTTCTCGGTCTAATACTGAGATGTGAATAAAACATGTTTAACACTATATCTTTATTTCCGAAATGTTTCACCTCATTGCAGTCTTCATCTATCTGATGCAAATGTAACTAATGTATTGGAGACAGTTAAAGATTGGAGTTTGGGGTGTTGAGTGCCTCAGCTGTGTTGCACTTATGTCTTATTCATTTATGTTGCTAGCAACACAGGCATGGTGTTGGAGACTTTTAGAACTTGTGTATGTGTGAAGTACTGAAGGTTAGATAGACGAGTAGGGATGGTGTGTGGTGGTGGGGCCGGAAATATTACGGTGCAGTGTGTGGGAGAGGAGACAAGGACGAATGCTCTTTACACTAAAGTGCTTGGGTGCTGATTGTTCGGGTGAGGAGACTCTCTGTTAGAGAAATTGTTGTTTTTAACAAAATTTGGTACATTAAGCTGCATCCGGTGGCGATGACCCCCCGAAATCTTCACGTGACGCTATACTTTATGATAGTTTCACTGTCATATTCCATCACTCAGGAAGGGTTGCATACATGAGGTAATGTTGTATATAATAGTGACAAGTGTGTCAATAAACGCTAGCTGTCAAACCACGGTACGGGAGGGATTGAACTCGCGGCTGGTGAGATGTAAAACTCCAGACCGGCGCGCTAGCCACTGGGTCAGCTGGCTACAATAAGATTAATCCAACTAAGAAAATTTATACACCATAGGACCACAAATGCAAGTTTTTACAAATCAATCTCCCGCCAGCGTGGCCATGACGAACTCTAGCTCGAGTCCCCCAATCATAACTCACGAAATCGTAATGACATCTTGTCATTACGATTTCGTGAGTTATAAAGCTATGTTTTCGTGAATCATAAAGCTATGTTTTCGTGTCATGTTCCTCTCACATGTTATGGGTTGGGTGTTTGAGGCATTATGCTATGAGTAGGCCTGGTGGGTGAAGTGCTGGCCAACTAGGCTCTTGCTTCTGGCTGCACGCATCCAACGTATGAACAGCAGCCCAGCTGGTCAGGAACTGATTTGAGGAACTTCTCAAGTTCCCTCTTGAAGACAACCTGAGGGTTTTTGGTAATTCCTCTTTGCACGAAGGGAGGGCGTTGAAAACCCGGGAACCTCTGACACTAGAGTTCTCTTAGTGTACTCTTCACTCCTCTGCTTTTTATTGGATGTACTTTGCATCGTCTGCCAAGTATTTTGTCTATCATATTGCATCATCATTGGACGGGTTGCATAGCAAAGGTAATATTGTACTGTATATCATATTAACAACAACTCTGAACATCAGCACAGTTCATCTTAGACACTGGCATCTCATTGACAAGATAAAACATTTTCATCGTAAACAAGAAAGTGTGCAGCTTCGATGTTACATTATTACTCACCAAGGTACCTGTTACGCACGCTGTGGACTTAATTTGTCGAAAAATAATGTTAACCTGGTCGTCGGCCGGGCCGTGGGGGCGTTGACCCCCAGAACACCCTCCATGTATACCAATATTTGTCAAACTTTGTTATTGAGCTGCGTGAACTTTACTTCTCGTTTATGGGCTCTTTGTAGAAGCAGTTATTTGCATGTCCATGGGTTCACCATTGAGGGTAGTCATGGCAGTGTTGTAGAAGCAGTCATTGGCATGTCCATGGGTTCACCATTGAGGGTAGTCATGGCCAGTGTTGTAGAAGCAGTCATTGGCATGTCCATGGGTTCACCATTGAGGGTAGTCATGGCCAGTGTTGTAGAAGCAGTTATTTGCATGTCCATGGGTTCACCATTGAGGGTAGTCATGGCCAGTGTTGTAGAAGCAATCATTGGCATGTCCATGGGTTCACCATTGAGGGTAGTCATGGCCAGTGTTGTAGAAGCAGTCATTGGCATGCCCATGGGTTCACCATTGAGGGTAGTCATGGCCAGTGTTGTAGAAGCAGTCATTGGCATGTCCATGGGTTCACCATTGAGGGTAGTCATGACCAGTGTTGTAGAAGCAGTCATTGACATGTCCATGGGTTCACCATTGAGGGTAGTCATTGCCAGTGTTGTAGAAGCAATCATTGACATGTCCATGGGTTCACCATTGAGGGTAGTCATGGCAGTGTTGTAGAAGCAGTCATTGGCATGTCCATTGTTTCACCATTGAGGGTAGTCATGGCAGTGTTGTAGAAGCAGTCATTGGCATGCCCATGGGTTCACCATTGAGGGTAGTCATGGCCAGTGTTGTAGAAGCAGTCATTGGCATGTCCATGGGTTCACCATTGAGGGTAGTCATGACCAGTGTTGTAGAAGCAGTCATTGACATGTCCATGGGTTCACCATTGAGGGTAGTCATTGCCAGTGTTGTAGAAGCAATCATTTGCATGTCCATGGGTTCACCATTGAGGGTAGTCATGGCCAGTGTTGTAGAAGCAGTCATTGGCATGTCCATGGGTTCACCATTGAGGGTAGTCATTGCCAGTGTTGTAGAAGCAATCATTGGCATGTCCATGGGTTCACCATTGAGGGTAGTCATTGCCAGTGTTGTAGAAGCAATCATTGGCATGCCCATGGGTTCACCATTGAGGGTAGTCATGGCCAGTGTTGTAGAAGCAGTCATTGGCATGTCCATGGGTTCACCATTGAGGGTAGTCATGTCCAGTGTTGTAGAAGCAGTCATTGTCATGTCCATGGGTTCACCATTGAGGGTAGTCATTGCCAGTGTTGTAGAAGCAATCATTGACATGTCCATGGGTTCACCATTGAGGGTAGTCATGGCAGTGTTGTAGAAGCAGTCATTGGCATGTCCATTGTTTCACCATTGAGGGTAGTCATGGCAGTGTTGTAGAAGCAGTCATTGGCATGCCCATGGGTTCACCATTGAGGGTAGTCATGGCCAGTGTTGTAGAAGCAGTCATTGGCATGTCCATGGGTTCACCATTGAGGGTAGTCATGACCAGTGTTGTAGAAGCAGTCATTGACATGTCCATGGGTTCACCATTGAGGGTAGTCATTGCCAGTGTTGTAGAAGCAATCATTTGCATGTCCATGGGTTCACCATTGAGGGTAGTCATGGCCAGTGTTGTAGAAGCAGTCATTGGCATGTCCATGGGTTCACCATTGAGGGTAGTCATTGCCAGTGTTGTAGAAGCAATCATTGGCATGTCCATGGGTTCACCATTGAGGGTAGTCATTGCCAGTGTTGTAGAAGCAATCATTGGCATGTCCATGGGTTCACAATTGAGGGTAGTCATTGCCAGTGTTGTAGAAGCAGTCATTGACATGTCCATGGGTTCACCATTGGGGTAGTCATGGCCGGTGTTGTAGAAGCAGTCATTGACATGTCCATGGGTTCACCATTGGGGGTAGTCATGGCCGGTGTTGTAGAAGCAGTCATTGACATGTCCATGGGTTCACCATTGGGGGTAGTCATGGCCGCTTGAAGGTTAAAAGTTCACATCCCCAGGGAGTTAAGATGATGGGGATATGTCGATGACATGCTGTTCATTACCCCATGACGCTTCAACACCTTCAACCTCCTTAACAACATAAAACTCAGGAGACTCTTCAGTCAAGTCTAACATTGAAGAAGAAAAGTTGAACAGTTGTATTTTGTGGAAGTTATTATTTTCAATAAGAAAGTTTAAGTTATTTTAAAGACTACCATGAGAGTGTTGTAGCAGCAGAAGGAACGTTGTATAATGATCTATACATGCGTCTTTGTTCAACTGTAAAGTCTCCAAGTAATGCAGTCGAAAACGATTAGTATTCCTTGTACATAGAATTAATAAAATGGTCCTACCTGATGTTGTAACAAAGCCTTATTAATACACACTTCCTGGTTGCCACCCACCTTATTAACACACATACTTCCAGGTTGCCACCCACCTTATTAACACACATACTTCCAGGTTGCCACCCACCTTATTAACACACATACTTCCAGGTTGCCACCAACCTTATTAATACACACTTCCAGGTTGCAACCCACCTTATTAATACACACTTCCAGGTTGCCACCCACCTTATTAATACACATACTTCCAGGTTGCCACCCACCTTATTAACACACACTTCCAGGTTGCCACCCACCTTATTAACACACATACTTCCAGGTTGCCACCAACCTTATTAATAAACATACTTCCAGGTTGCCACCCACCTTAATAATACACACTTCCAGGTTGCCACCCACCTTATTAATACACACTTCCAGGTTGCCACCCACCTTATTAATACACATACTTCCAGGTTGCCACCCACCTTATTAACACACACTTCCAGGTTGCCACCCACCTTATTAACACACATACTTCCAGGTTGCCATCCACCTTATTAATAAACATACTTCCAGGTTGCCATCCACCTTATTAACACACTTCCAGGTTGCCACCCACCTCATTAATACACACACTTCCAGGTTGCCACCCACCTTATTAACACATACACACTTCCAGGTTGCCACCCACCTTATTAACACACACTTCCAGGTTGCCACCCACCTTATTAATACACATACTTCAGGTTGCCACCCACCTTATTAATAAACATACTTCCAGGTTGCCACCCACCTTATTAACACACACACTTCCAGGTTGCCACCCACCTTATTAATACACATGCTTCCAGGTTGCCACCCACCTTATTAACACACACATTTCCAGGTTGCCAACTACCATATTAACACACACTTCCAGGTTGCCACCCACCTTATTAATACACACACTTCCAGGTTGCCACCCACCTTATTAATACACATACTTCTAGGTTGCCACCCACCTTATTAACACACACACTTCCAGGTTGCCACCCACCTTATTAATACACATACTTCCAGGTTGCCACCCTCCTTATTAATACACATACTTCCAGGTTGCCACCCACCTTATTAACACACACACTTCCAGGTTGCCACCCACCTTATTAATACACATACTTCCAGGTTGCCACCCACCTTATTAATACACATACTTCCAGGTTGCCACCCACCTTATTAATACACATATTTCCAGGTTGCCACCCACCTTATTAACACACATTTCCAGGTTGCCACCCACCTTATTAACACACACTTCCAGGTTGCCACCCACCTTATTAATACACATACTTCCAGGTTGCCACCCACCTTGTTAATAAACATACTTCCAGGTTGCCACCCACCTTATTAACACACACTTCCAGGTTGCCACCCACCTTATTAATACACATACTTCCAGGTTGCCACCCTCCTTATTAATACACATACTTCCAGGTTGCCACCCACCTTATTAGCACACACTTCCAGGTTGCCACCCACCTTATTAATACACATACTTCCAGGTTGCCACCTATCTTATTAATACACATACTTCCAGGTTGCCACCCACCTTATTAATACACATACCTCAGGTTGCCACCCACCTTATTAACACACACACTTCAGGTTGCCACCCACCTTATTAACACACATACTTCCAGGTTGCCACCCACCTTATTAACACACACTTCAGGTTGCCACCCACTTTACAAACAAATCTAGTTTCCTCAAACCCACAAACATAAATTATTTATTGCACTATGTCATCATAACAGAGAAAAGTGAGAGAGAATTACAGGTTTGTAAGTGCGCACAAGATATATTCAACATGACTACAATAGTAAAACCTTCGTATACCTTTGCTCTCCACTTCATCAGTGACCGCAGGAGAAGAGCTGAGATAATACTAGACAACACAGACGAGAGTTGAACTCGGCAACACAAGCCATGATCTCTTAACCAAGCTACATCAGGGTTGCCACCATTATAACACTGAGAACTTTTTCACAGGAAGACACCACTTAATGCGTCTACATGATTCCTTGTGGAAATTGTCACATGTTTTACGTTGGTGAAACTTGCAGAGAGCTGAGCATGAAGATCAGTGAACACAGGTGCTTGCCAGAGAGATGACAGCAACAACACCTGTATTATTCACCGTAACAGAGAACTCTCTGATAAACTTGTGCTCTAGTTATCCAGGAAGCAGCCAGACAAAACTGACTTTGCTTAGAATCTGATCTGATCCCACCCATAAACACTATCGCACAAAAATCAGGTTCATTCATAATTTCAGAAGCATTGGCCAAGATCTACCAGGCTGTTATTGATGTGGGGCTGCGGACCACCAACAGCAACAGCCTGGTTGACCAGGTAAACACCAGACGAGCCTAGCATATGGCTAGGCTTCAGGAGTAGAAAAACTTTTGGAATTCATCAAAGGTATATCAAAGGAACTCATCTAAGGTATATCAAAGAACTCATCAAAGGTATATCAAAGGAACTCATCAAAGGTATATCAAAGGAACTCATCAAAGGTATATCAAAGAACTCATCAGAGGTATATTAAAGGAACTCATCAAAGGTATATCAAAGAACTCATCAAAGTTATCAAAGTTATATCAAAGAACTCATCAAAGTTATATTAAAGGAACTCATCAAAGGTATATCAAAGGACACATCAAAGGTATATCAAAGGACACATCAAAGGTATATCAAAGGACACATCAAAGGTATATCAAAGGACACATCAAAGGTATATCAAAGCACTCATCAAAGGTACTCATCTCTACACATAACGTCTCTCCACTATATATACAAGTTAAATGTATTCTCAATAAAATGCCATAAACTGTATATTGTTTCTTAACATACCTATAATAGTCTTACTTGAGGTTGTGAATTAAGTGAATGTTAAGAGGGTGAGGTATGGTGTTAAGAGGTTGAGGTATGGTGATAAGAGGTTGAGGTATGGTGATAAGAGGGTGAGGTATAGTATTAAAAGGTTGAGGTATGGTGTTAAGAGGTTGAGGTATGGTGTTAAGAGGGTGAGGTATTGTGATAAGAGGTTGAGGTATGGTGTTAAGAGGTTGAGGTATGGTGTTAAGAGGGTGAGGTATTGTGATGAAAGGGTGAGGTATTGTGATAAAAGGGTGAGGTATTGTGATAAGAGGGTGAGGTATGGTGTTAAGAGGTTGAGGTATGGTGATAAGAGGTTGAGGTATTGTGATAAGAGGGTGAGGTATGGTATTAAGAGGTTGATGTATGGTGTTAAGAGGTTGATGTATGGTGTTAAAAGGTTGAGGTATGGTGATAAGAGGTTGAGGTATGGTGTTAAGAGGTTGAGATATGGTGATAAGAGGTTGAGGTATGGTGTTAAGAGGTTGATGTATGGTATTAAAAGGTTGAGGTATGGTGTTAAGAGGTTGATGTATGGTGTTAAGAGGTTGAGATATGGTGATAAGTGGTTGAGGTATGGTGATAAGAGGTTGAGGTATGGTGATAAGAGGTTGAGGTATGGTGTTAAGAGGGTGAGGTATTGTGATAAGAGGTTGAGGTATGGTGTTAAGAGGTTGAGGTATGGTGTTAAGAGGTTGAGGTATGGTGTTAAGAGGTTGAGGTATGGTGTTAAGAGGTTGAGGTATGGTGATAAGAGGTTGAGGTATGGTGATAAGAGGGTGAGGTATGGTGTTAAGAGGTTGAGGTATGGTGTTAAGAGGTTGAGGTATGGTATTAAGAGGTTGAGGTATGGTGTTAAGAGGGTGAGGTATTGTGATAAAAGGGTGAGGTATTGTGATAAGAGGGTGAGGTATTGTGATAAGAGGGTGAGGTATGGTGATAAGAGGTTGAGGTATTGTGATAAGAGGGTGAGGTATTGTGATAAGAGGTTGAGGTATGGTGTTAAGAGGTTGAGGTATGGTGATAAGAGGTTGAGGTATTGTGATAAGAGGGTGAGGTATGGTATTAAGAGGTTGATGTATGGTGTTAAGAGGTTGATGTATGGTGATAAGAGGTTGAGGTATTGTGATAAGAGGTTGAGGTATTGTGATAAGAGGTTGAGGTATTGTGATAAGAGGTTGAGGTATAGTATTAAGAGGTTGAGGTATGGTGTTAAGAGGTTGAGGTATGGTGTTTAGAGGGTGAGGTATTGTGATAAGAGGTTGAGGTATGGTGTTAAGAGGTTGAGGTATTGTGATAAGAGGGTGAGGTATAGTATTAAAAGGTTGAGGTATGGTATTAAGAGGTTGAGGTATGGTGTTTAGAGGGTGAGGTATTGTGATAAGAGGTTGAGGTATGGTGTTAAGAGGTTGAGGTATGGTGTTTAGAGGGTGAGGTATAGTATTAAAAGGTTGAGGTATGGTATTAAGAGGTTGAGGTATGGTATTAAGAGGTTGAGGTATGGTATTAAGAGGTTGAGGTATGGTATTAAGAGGTTGAGGTATGGTATTAAGAGGTTGAGGTATGGTATTAAGAGGTTGAGGTATGGTATTAAGAGGTTGAGGTATGGTATTAAGAGGTTGAGGTATGGTATTAAGAGGTTGAGGTATGGTATTAAGAGGTTGAGGTATGGTATTAAGAGGTTGAGGTATGGTATTAAGAGGTTGAGGTATGGTATTAAGAGGTTGAGGTATGGTATTAAGAGGTTGAGGTATGGTATTAAGAGGTTGAGGTATGGTATTAAGAGGTTGAGGTATGGTATTAAGAGGTTGAGGTATGGTATTAAGAGGTTGAGGTATGGTATCAAGAGGTTGAGGTATGGTATTAAGAGGTTGAGGTATGGTGTTAAGAGGTTGAGGTATAGTATTAAAAGGGTGATGTATGGTGTAGTGTATAGTGGCATGACAGGAAGGGAAGGGGGAGTGTGTTACGTATACATGTGTAGTATTGAGGTCACCACAGAGTTGGTTATCCCATGTTGATCTTATCTTCTAAGGTTCATATACATCCTCTCATAACATTGTTTTTTTTTATTTTGTACTTTTATTTTATATATTAAGCCAATTTGTGGGCATTCATTATTTTTGTAAGTGTTGGAGTGTGGAGCCAACACTCCAGTGTTGGAGTGTGGAGCCAACACTCCAGTGTTGGAGTGTGGAGCCAGCACTCCAGTGTTGGAGTGTGGAGCCAGCACTCCAGTGTTGGAGTGTGGAGCCAACACTCCAGTGTTGGAGTGTGGAGCCAACACTCCAGTGTTGGAGTCTAGAGCCAACACTCCAGTGTTGGAGTGTGGAGCCAGCACTCCAGTGTTGGAGTCTGGAGCCAACACTCCAGTGTTGGAGTGTGGAGCCAACACTCCAGTGTTTGAGTGTGGAGCCAACACTCCAGTGTTGGAGTGTGGAGCCAACACTCCAGTGTTTGAGTGTGGAGCCAACACTCCAGTGTTGGAGTGTGGAGCCAGCACTCCAGTGTTGGAGTGTGGAGCCAGCACTCCAGTGTTGGAGTGTGGAGCCAGCACTCCAGTGTTGGAGTGTGGAGCCAGCACTCCAGTGTTGGAGTGTGGAGCCAGCACTCCAGTGTTGGAGTGTGGAGCCAGCACTCCAGTGTTGGAGTGTGGAGCCAGCACTCCAGTGTTGGAGTGTGGAGCCAGCACTCCAGTGTTGGAGTGTGGAGCCAGCACTCCAGTGTTGGAGTGTGAGCCAGCACTCCAGTGTTGGAGTGTGGAGCCAGCACTCCAGTGTTGGAGTGTGAGCCAGCACTCCAGTGTTGGAGTGGAGCCAGCACTCCAGTGTTGGAGTGTGGAGCCAGCACTCCAGTGTTGGAGTGTGGAGCCAGCACTCCAGTGTTGGAGTGTGGAGCCAGCACTCCAGTGTTGGAGTGTGGAGCCAGCACTCCAGTGTTGGAGTGTGGAGCCAGCACTCCAGTGTTGGAGTGTGGAGCCAGCACTCCAGTGTTGGAGTGTGGAGCCAGCACTCCAGTGTTGGAGTGTGGAGCCAGCACTCCAGTGTTGGAGTGTGGAGCCAGCACTCCAGTGTTGGAGTGTGGAGCCAGCACTCCAGTGTTGGAGTGTGGAGCCAGCACTCCAGTGTTGGAGTGTGGAGCCAGCACTCCAGTGTTGGAGTGTGGAGCCAGCACTCCAGTGTTGGAGTGTGGAGCCAGCACTCCAGTGTTGGAGTGTGGAGCCAGCACTCCAGTGTTGGAGTGTGGAGCCAGCACTCCAGTGTTGGAGTGTGGAGCCAGCACTCCAGTGTTGGAGTGTGGAGCCAGCACTCCAGTGTTGGAGTGTGGAGCCAGCACTCCAGTGTTGGAGTGTGGAGCCAGCACTCCAGTGTTGGAGTGTGGAGCCAGCACTCCAGTGTTGGAGTGTGGAGCCAGCACTCCAGTGTTGGAGTGTGGAGCCAGCACTCCAGTGTTGGAGGTGGAGCCAGCACTCCAGTGTTGGAGTGTGGAGCCAGCACTCCAGTGTTGGAGTGTGGAGCCAGCACTCCAGTGTTGGAGTGTGGAGCCAGCACTCCAGTGTTGGAGTGTGGAGCCAGCACTCCAGTGTTGGAGTGTGGAGCCAGCACTCCAGTGTTGGAGTGTGGAGCCAGCACTCCAGTGTTGGAGTGTGGAGCCAGCACTCCAGTGTTGGAGTGTGGAGCCAGCACTCCAGTGTTGGAGTGTGGAGCCAGCACTCCAGTGTTGGAGTGTGGAGCCAGCACTCCAGTGTTGGAGTGTGGAGCCAGCACTCCAGTGTTGGAGTGTGGAGCCAGCACTCCAGTGTTGGAGTGTGGAGCCAGCACTCCAGTGTTGGAGTGTGGAGCCAGCACTCCAGTGTTGGAGTGTGGAGCCAGCACTCCAGTGTTGGAGTGTGAGCCAGCACTCCAGTGTTGGAGTGTGGAGCCAGCACTCCAGTGTTGGAGTGTGGAGCCAGCACTCCAGTGTTGGAGTGTGGAGCCAGCACTCCAGTGTTGGAGTGTGGAGCCAGCACTCCAGTGTTGGAGTGTGGAGCCAGCACTCCAGTGTTGGAGTGTGGAGCCAGCACTCCAGTGTTGGAGTGTGGAGCCAGCACTCCAGTGTTGGAGTCTGGAGCCAGCACTCCAGTGTTGGAGTCTGGAGCCAGCACTCCAGTGTTGGAGTGTGGAGCCAGCACTCCAGTGTTGGAGTGTGGAGCCAGCAGTGCAGTGTTGGAGTGTGGAGCCAGCACTCCAGTGTTGGAGTCTGGAGCCAACACTCCAGTGTTGGAGTGTGGAGCCAGCACTCCAGTGTTGAGTGTGGAGCCAACACTCCAGTGTTGGAGTGTGGAGCCAGCACTCCAGTGTTGGAGTCTGGAGCCAACACTCCAGTGTTGGAGTGTGGAGCCAGCACTCCAGTGTTGGAGTGTGGAGCCAACACTCCAGTGTTGGAGTGTGGAGCCAGCACTCCAGTGTTGTAGTCTGGAGCCAACACTCCAGTGTTGGAGTGTGGAGCCAGCACTCCAGTGTTGGAGTGTGGAGCCAACACTCCAGTGTTGGAGTGTGGAGCCAGCACTCCAGTGTTGGAGTGTGGAGCCAGCAGTGCAGTGTTGGAGTGTGGAGCCAGCACTCCAGTGTTGGAGTGTGGAGCCAGCAGTGCAGTGTTGGAGTGCTGGCTCCAGCAGTGCAGCGGTGAGGTCAAGAAACGGGTTTAACTTGACGTTACTTGTACTGTGTTGCAGAATATTTCACTAAAACTGGAGAGTAAATGTTACTTGAATGAAAGTTATTAAGAAGGTGGCTATAATGAATGTAAATAAAGGCTTGTGATGTTTACCTGCCATCATGTTCATCACAAAGTACATTAACTTCAATCTGGCTTCCTTTTTACATGACAGACGAACCTGGCCCAAGGCCGGGCTGAAAGTAGAAAAACACTCTGAACTCATCAAAGGTATATGCCTTGTTAATGGTTGTTGATCCAGCTACCTGTGGCAGGTTTCACGGGTTGTTTGCTACAACTTAGCCTCAGGTCACACATCCTTGTTAACTGCTCGACCAATTGAACTCAGTGGAACATAGGCAAGAAAGATACATAATTTGCACCTGGAAAATTCTGGAGGAATTGATTCCAAATCTGTACAGGGAAGTAACTCCCTACGAGAACAAGAGGCTCAGCAGACGCAAATTACCTCCAAAGTATAGCAGAGGTACAATATAATAAGTGTAAAGGGACCAAGACTCAACACCCTTAATAAAGGGATTTTCCGGCAGACTTGTAGCTGTCTTCAAGAAGGAACTTGAGATCCTCTAGTCAGTTGCTAATTAGCCAGGCTGTGGTGCCTTCATTTCACTGCATGTTGCCACTACCACGTTGCCACTACCACTACCACGTTGCCACCACCACTTCCACGTTGCCACCACCACTACCACGTTGCCACCACCACTTCCACGTTGCCACCACCACTACCACGTTGCCACCACCACTACCACGTTGCCACCACCACTACCACGTTGCCACCACCACTACCACGTTGCCACTACCACGTTGACAAGTGCAACACATGGCTATGTTAAGCAGTTTCTCGTGCACAAGAAGGTTTTCAATGCAATACACACAAGACTTGTAACAACAACGCTGGAAGAAATGTGGAGATAATTTAAAGTTGATCACTTTATTAGGTGATCACCTCAAAATGACCTCCCTGTGTATTACATTAATAAAGGCTGCTGCTGCTGCTGCTGCACACACAATCTCGGTGATAACGATAATCAGGTGTTGTACACGTCTTACCTTTCCGATTTCCAGAGTTTTCCTACTCCTGTACTCCGGCCTTGGGCCAGTCTTGTCTGTTGCATAATTGATGAACCAGGCTGTTGATGCTGGTGGCCTTACATCCACCACAGCCTGGCTGATCCAGTACTGGGCGAGAGATACTAGTCTGGTCTCGTCTTGAATGCTACACTTGTTCTGGCAATATTTGTGATATCTTGTGGTAGTGTTAATAGTCTGGGCACACACATGATGGTACATTGTGCCCGCGACTACTCTACCTTTCACTACATTTTCTCACATCTCTCTCACCCCAGTTATAATAGTGTGCTGAGTAGGGACTAGTGTTGTTGTGTAGTATACTTAGATAATCCCAGCTACTTTATACATAGGCTCCCTGACACTAGTCCCCAGTCACTACTATTCATATTTATCAATTTATGGTATTGTTTGCTATTATGTAATACTGATCATCACAAATATAACCCGCACATACAACCTTATGGCGATGTTTTGGTCCACTAGTCACACTAACACACGAAGGTAAGGGAGCCAGTATTTATACAAGACGAGGACAGGGACGGGAGAATGTGAGGTAGAAAAAGACTTATCAGGCAGGAAGCATGGTGTGGTATCTGGCCAGGGACCCCAGGAACTGTCTACACGTACTACAATTATCAACCAAGCTGTTGCTGCTAGCCTCCCTTGTTTACAACTATCACAACTTGGCTGATCTGGTATTTGTCCTAGAGTCCACCTGAAGTGTGTTTCGAGGGTTAACGATCTCGCGGTCCGATCTCAGACCGGGCTTCCCGGTGGCTGGCCTGATCAACCAGGCTGGGATGGATGTGTGGGTCAGTAGACCACCAGCAACAGCCTGGTTGACCAGGCAAGCACCAGACGAGCCTGGTCCAAGGCCGCCCTCGGGGAGTAGGAAACTCTCAAAACTCATTAAAGGTAAAGGTAAATCATATCGTTTTTAGTAAGTAAGTAAGTTTATTCAGGTATACACAAATAGTTACATAGATTAATTATAAGGCTGCTTGAGATGGTGTGCATAACCCGGGTCTTCCTCTAAACTACTTGATAAATGTCAGTTACTCCCGTGTCAGTTATGTGACTCCCTGTATTGAAATAATGTTTTTGTTTTATTATTGTGGCAACATTTCGTACACGTGCTGGTAGTCGGGTGAACAGTCGTGGACAAATTTGGTTCGTACGTCGGGTTGCGTGCGGCCAACAGTAACAGCCTGGTGGATCAGGCCCTGATCCACCATGAGGCCTGGTCACAGACCGGGCCGCAGAGGCGTTGACTCCAGAAACCTCCTCCAGGTATACTGGCCGTATCTCACTTCAGTAAGGTATTACGGTACCGTAGTGTATAGATTGATGAACTGACCCTCGGATATTACCCGTGTGTATATTATCATGTCTCAATATGTTGTGTGTTCCAAAGTTGACCTTGTAGATTGTTTCCATGGTTTATTTATTATATGCGGACAGTAAAGCACCTCTGTATTTCCATCGGTGATCTCTCCTGAGAGATGACCGCACAACAGTATTCATAAATGAGACTTATGCAACATTTACGTAGAGATGTATCGGATGTGAAAATTTAGATATCCGCGGATGTGTATGAGGATGTCTTCTTATTTTGCGGATGTAAGAAATTGTACGGATGATTTGATACATCACTACTTTATAGTACACAAGTCCCGTCTTCGCGAATATGCTGTATTTTTATCGAGATTGATGAAGTAAACACACTGACTCCAGGTTGAGGGACTGATCACCTCAAACTCCTCATCTTCCACCTTTCTCTGCATTGGACTGAAGAAGCCACTGGCTGGAAACACGGTTCCAAAATAAAGATACCCAAATATTACAAAAGTGTCTTATTTATAAGGTTGTCTGTTTTCTAAACTGTTTATTAACAGTATTATCTACTTAGCCATTAGTTTGTCTTAATAGTTTCCTTTATGATTGGTAGCGTTGTTGTGGTACTTGTCATGAGTAAGAGATTACCATGACAACTGCAACTGTGACATGAGTAAGAGGTTACCATGATACATGTGAAGCTGTGACATGAGTAAGAGGTTACCATGATACATGTGAAGCTGTGACATGAGTAAGAGGTTACCATGATACATGTGAAGCTGTGACATGAGTAAGAGGTTACCATGATACATGTGAAGCTGTGACATGAGTAAGAGGTTACCATGATACATGTGAAGCTGTGACATGAGTAAGAGGTTACCATGATACATGTGAAGCTGTGACATGAGTAAGAGGTTACCATGATACATGTGAAGCTGTGACATGAGTAAGAGGTTACCATGATACATGTGAAGCTGTGACATGAGTAAGAGGTTACCATGATACATGTGAAGCTGTGACATGAGTAAGAGGTTACCATGATACATGTGAAGCTGGGTAACAAGAACTTTCTAAACCAGGAAGGTAAGCCAATGATATTGTTTAATGACTTGTAATACAAGACTGGAATGTCGTTAAATACTAAGAGCGCCATTTAAGGCACGCGGAATTGCAGAGTGTAAGCGCGTGCAATGAAAGATAAGAGTTAAGTCATTGTAGTAGTTAAACTTCTTGTAACGTCAAACATACATTTCGTTAGAAAGTAAGAGATAATGAGAGTTGTGGTGCAGGAGTTGAAGTGGGAAGTGCAAGCACTAGACCGTCAGGCAGCTGTCCCGAGCCTCGGGGGTGTTTATCCACACAAGCACTTGAAGGGTACACACTCACAGTTCACACATTCTTGAACGTAACAATTAGTGTAAACACTACGTCATGTGGGAACGCTGCCACTAGTTCTCACTCTCGTATGTAATATTGCTTCTCATATCCGCTAAGTTAAAATATAACGTGTTGCTACTGGAATTCATAATGTACTTACATTACGGGCACATAACATTGTACAAGTAACAGTTTCCCAGGTGGGCAGGTCCTGTGTGCACACTAAATTGACCTTAATGTAGTTTTCACGTTATGGACAGATAAGCCAGTTGAAGGCATTTGTCCCATAACCAAAAGCTTAGTAAACGATACAAAATACCACCCCAAGGGTGCAGTGAGCACACTAAGGAATAACTTAGTAAGTGTAAAGGGACCAAAACTTCAAAAATGCCTTCCCTTTATACGTAATGGAAGAGTACCATCAAATTCGTAGCTGTCTTCAAGAGAGAGCTTTTTATAAGTTCCTCGAGTTCCTGATCAGCTGGGCTGTGGTGCCTACATTGGACAGCTTCTCTTCAGCCTAATCGACAAGACCATCATCCAAGAGGTCTGGTCTGGGACTGGATTGAGGGGGTGGGGGAGTAACCTCCAGGGTTACTACCAAACCCAGCTTAGCCTGTGGCTGAGAAACACAATAAGGAAAATATTTGGAAAGCCAGGACACTGACAGATTGGACAATTAAAATTTTGAAAACGAGGGGAAAAGTGCCAATGGTGTCACTATTCAAATCACTTGCGCTTTCTCGCTTAGTGTTGACGCACCCTCCACCCGGAGGGCCCATAGGGAGAAGAAAGCAGATGAACGACACCCCCCGCCGGGCCGGGACAAGACCGGCGAACCTACAACAATAACATTGTGTTGACGGCTTCGTCCCGGGCAGAACAGAGATCAAAGCTGGATCACACATACAACCAATAAACATTGAAATTAATGGGAACACTTCAGAGTCCTACTGTAATGTACTCGTTGGAGCCGAGTAGATGGAAGGTACTTAAAAGACATACTGTACAGTTATAACATACTGTAGTTATATACTACACTGTTATAACAACATACTGCACTGTTATAACAGCATATTGCACTGTTATAATAAACTGCACTGTTATAACATACTGCAGTTATATACTACACTGCTATAAGAACATATTGCACTGTTTTAATATATTTCACTTATAATATACTGCACTGTTATAATAACATACTGCACTGTTATAATAACATACTGCACTGTTATAACATATTGCACTTATACTACACTGTTATAACATATTGCACTTATACTACACTGTTATAACATATTGCACTTATACTACACTGTTATAACATATTGCACTTATACTACACTGTTATAACAACATATTGCACTGTTATACTGGAGTGGAAGAGATGAGAGAAAATGTCAAATAAACTCTGCTAAAAGCAGGGGCGCCGTGGGCATAATAAGAAAACAGTGTATCAACATGTTGCTAGAAGATAACAAACACTGCTGGGACAAGTGTAGAAGTCTTCAAAAGAGAAATTTGACGAGTACTGATGCCAAGCCAGTGATGCTCGTCTTCAAGTTACTTGTTCTCTCTCTAGGTTAGAGTATTGCTGTACACTAACATCCTCTTTTAAGGAAGGCGAAATCGCAGACCTAAAGAATGTCCTGATAACTTTCACTAAACATATAAATTAATGAAGAACCTAAATTACTGAGAACGTTTGAAGTCCCTTGACCTGTACTCCATGCAACGCAGGCGAGAAAGATGCATTATAATTTACACCGGGAAAATCGGCGGAGGATTGGTCCCAAATCTGCACACACAAATCACTCCCTACGAGATCAAGAGGCTGTGAAGACTGCAGAATACCCCAATGAAAAGCAGGATGCCATGAGTACACTAAGAGCTAACATAACAAGTGTAAGAGGTCCAAGACTTTTCATCAGCCTCCCACCATACATAAAGATTGCCAATAGACCTCTGACTTTCTTGAAGAGGGAGCTTATCAAGTTCCACAGCTCAGTTCCTGATCAGCCGGGCTGTGGCTTCTACGCTGGCCTGATTGCAGCCAGCAGTAACAGCCTGGTTGGTTAAACCTTGTTTCACCAGGTTTGGTCTGGTCTAGGACCGGGCCGAGGGAATGTTGACTCCCCGATAATATCTTTATTTACTACCAGTACATGTACAAGGTATACAGACCATAGCTGACATCAATGACATATTACTATATAGAAAGCCCCTTGTTATGCTGAGCATTTCCCGCAAATTAGGTCAGTTTTGTCCCAGGATGCGACCCACACCAGTCCACTAACACCCAGGTACCCATTTTACTGATGGGTGAACATAGACAACCGGTGTAAGGAAACACGTCCAATGTTTCTACCTTCGCTGGGAATCGAACCCGGACACTCGCCGTATGAAGCGAGAGCTTTAGTCACCAGGCCACGGGGCAACGATAACATCATTCAGGTATCAGGCAATACCGGATATGTGGGCAGTGGGCCGTCATATCAAGACTCTGATCGAGAAGACAAACGTAGTTCGGTGCGGCCTGCGGGAGTACGAAGCTTCAAGGTAACGAGTACGTATAAGCACAGTTAAGAAATTTCCAACAATTAGGTGTAGAAGTATAGGTATTTGGATGCAGACTTCCTTCAGTCTTATGTCCCAAGTCTATACCTTTAATGAGTGTGCAGAGTTTTTCTACTCCCGGAGCCCGGCCTTGGGCCAGGCTCGTCAACTGTTTTATCCACAACATTATAACTTGTTAATGAATGCAGTTTGAGAGGTGATAACTTCGCTCCACCCGTCTCGTAGCTTGTAATCTATAATAAGCAGTGTTAAGACAAGCCTGGCCCATGGCTGGCCTGCGGGAGTAGGAAAAGAAAAACACTTTCACCATCACTCCACGAGTGTCCTGCCAGAGTGGCGCCGATGCCACAGTTCAGAACGGCAAATGTCCCCACCCTTCTTCAGAGTGCAGGCTTATATCAGCGGTAATTATGCGGCCAGTGTGTGGGACTGGACAACACGTGGTAAGACAGTGGTCACTGTGTGGGACTGGACAACACGTGGTAAGACAGTGGTCACTGTGTGGGACTGGACAACACGTGGTAAGAGTGGTCACTGTGTGGGACTGGACAACACGTGGTAAGACAGTGGTCACTGTGTGGGACTGGACAACACGTGGTAAGACAGTGGTCACTGTGTGGGACTGGACAACACGTGGTAAGACAGTGGTCACTGTGTGGGACTGGACAACACGTGGTAAGACAGTGGTCACTGTGTGGGACTGGACAACACGTGGTAAGACAGGGGTCACTGTGTGAGACTGGACAACACGTGGTAAGACAGTGGTCACTGTGTGGGACTGGACAACACGTGGTAAGACAGTGGTCACTGTGTGGGACTGGACAACACGTGGTAAGACAGGGGTCACTGTGTGAGACTGGACAACACGTGGTAAGACAGTGGTCACTGTGTGGGACTGGACAACACGTGGTAAGACAGTGGTCACTGTGTGGGACTGGACAACACGTGGTAAGACAGTGGTCACTGTGTGGACTGGACAACACGTGGTAAGACAGTGGTCACTGTGTGGGACTGGACAACACGTGGTAAGACAGTGGTCACTGTGTGGGACTGGACAACACGTGGTAAGACAGTGGTCACTGTGTGGGACTGACAACACGTGGTAAGACAGTGGTCACTGTGTGGGACTGGACAACACGTGGTAAGACAGTGGTCACTGTGTGGGACTGGACAACACGTGGTAAGACAGTGGTCACTGTGTGGGACTGGACAACACGTGGTAAGACAGTGGTCACTGTGTGGGACTGACAACACGTGGTAAGACAGTGGTCACTGTGTGGGACTGGACAACACGTGGTAAGACAGTGGTCACTGTGTGGGACTGGACAACACGTGGTAAGACAGTGGTCACTGTGTGGGACTGGACAACACGTGGTAAGACAGTGGTCACCTGTGGGACTGGACAACACGTGGTAAGACAGTGGTCACTGTGTGGGACTGGACAACACGTGGTAAGACAGTGGTCACTGTGTGGGACTGGACAACACGTGGTAAGACAGTGGTCACTGTGTGGGACTGGACAACACGTGGTAAGACAGTGGTCACTGTGTGAGACTGGACAACACGTGGTAAGACAGGGTCACTGTGTGGGACTGGACAACACGTGGTAAGACAGGGTCACTGTGTGAGACTGACAACACGTGGTAAACAGTGGTCACTGTGTGAGACTGGACAACACGTGGTAAGACAGTGGTCACTGTGTGAGACTGGACAACACGTGGTAAGACAGTGGTCACTGTGTGAGACTGGACAACACGTGGTAAGACAGTGGTCACTGTGTGAGACTGGACAACACGTGGTAAGACAGGGGTCACTGTGTGGGACTGGACAACACGTGGTAAGACAGGGGTCACTGTGTGAGACTGGACAACACGTGGTAAGACAGTGGTCACTGTGTGAGACTGGACAACACGTGGTAAGACAGTGGTCACTGTGTGGGACTGGACAACACGTGGTAAGACAGTGGTCACTGTGTGGGACTGGACAACACGTGGTAAGACAGTGGTCACTGTGTGGGACTGGACAACACGTGGTAAGACAGTGGTCACTGTGTGGACTGGACAACACGTGGTAAGACAGTGGTCACTGTGTGGGACTGGACAACACGTGGTAAGACAGTGGTCACTGTGTGGGACTGGACAACACGTGGTAAGACAGGGGTCACTGTGTGAGACTGGACAACACGTGGTAAGACAGGGGTCACTGTGTGAGACTGGACATCACGTGGTAAGACAGTGGTCACTGGTAACATTGTCTATGAATAAATGGTTGAGAAAAGCTACCATTCACGGTGCCCCCGTGGCCTGGTGGCTAAAGCTCTCGCTTCACACGGCGAGCGTCCGGGTTCGATTCCCAAACAGGGTAGAAACATTGGGCGTGTTTCTTTACACTGGTTGTCTATGTTCACCCATCAGTAAAATGGGTACCTGGGTGTTAGTGGACTGGTGTGGGTCGCATCCTGGGACAAAACTGACCTAATTTGCGGGAAATGCTCAGCATAACAAGGGTCTTTATATAGTAGTATGTCACTGATGTCAGCTATGGTGTGTATACCTTGTACATGTCCTGGTAGTAAATATATTATTATTATTATTATTATTTGGGTGTTTATTGTGGAAACATTTCAGCAGGCAGTGGCTTCTTCAGTCCAATGCAGAGAAAGGTGGAAGGTGAAGAGTAGTTTGGGGGTAACGAGTCCCTCAGCCTGGAGTCGATGTGTTCATTTTATCAATCTTGATAAAATTGCAGCACATTAGCAGAGACAGGTCTTAACTGTCTCATAGATCACACATTGTTTCTCACTAGGAAGATGTACATGGAGAAGACACCAGAAAACTTGCGAGTCAACATAGAGAGTATTTACTCAGAACTATCTGCTTGTTTACATTAACAACCATCGTATATTGTGTGTGCTAGGAGCAACGATACTGGATAAGAACCATTACGTAATATTTGGGTGTTTGAGGTGAGGATAGTAGACAAGAACCATCGTGTATCTGGGTGTTTGAGGTGATAGTAGACAAGAACCATCGTGTATCTGGGTGTTTAGGTGATAGTAGACAAGAACCATCGTGTATCTGGGTGTTTGAGGTGATAGTAGACAAGAACCATGGTGTATCTGGGTGTTTGAGGTGATAGTAGACAAGAAACATGGTGTATCTGGGTGTTTGAGGTGAGGATAGTAGACAAGAACCATGGTGTATCTGGGTGTTTGAGGTGAGGATAGTAGACAAGAACCAACGTGTTTCTGGGTGTTTGAGGTGAGGATAGTAGACAAGAACCATCGTGTGTCTGGGTGTTTGAGGTGAGGATAGTAGACAAGAACCATGGTGTATCTGGGTGTTTGAGGTGAGGATAGTAGACAAGAACCATGGTGTATCTGGGTGTTTGAGGTGAGGATAGTAGACAAGAACCATGGTGTATCTGGGTGTTTGAGGTGAGGATAGTAAGACAAGAACCATCGTGTGTCTGGGTGTTTGAGGTGAGGATAGTAGACAAGAACCATGGTGTATCTGGGTGTTTGAGGTGAGGATAGTAGACAAGAACCATGGTGTATCTGGGTGTTTGAGGATAGTAGACAAGAACCAAGTGTTTCTGTGTGTTTGAGGTGAGGATAGTAGACAAGAACCATGGTTATCTGGGTGTTTGAGGTGAGATATGACAAGAACCATCGTGTGTCTGGGTGTTTGAGGTGAGGATAGTAGACAGAACCATGTTCTGGGTGTTTGAGGTGAGGATATAGACAAGAACCATGGTGTATCTGGGTGTTTGAGGTGAGGATAGTAGACAAGAACCATCGTGTATCTGGGTGTTTGAGGTGAGGATAGTAGACCAGAACCATCGTGTGTCTGGGTGTTTGAGGTGAGGATAGTAAGACAAGAACCATGGTATATCTGGGTGTTTGAGGTGAGGATAGTAGACAAGAACCATGGTGTATCTGGGTGTTTGAGGTGAGGATAGTAGACAAGAACCACGTGTTCTGTGGTTTTGAGGTGAGATAGTAGACAAGAACCACGTATCTGGGTGTTTGAGGTGAGGATAGTAGACAAGAACCATGGTATCTGTGTTTGAGTGTGAGGATAGTAAGACAAGAACCATGTGTTATGAGTCTAGTGTTTGTAGTGATAGTAGACAAGTAACCATGGTACGTATCTGGTTTTAGAGAGGATAGTAGACAAAACCATCGTAGTGTCTGAGGATGTTTGAGGTGTAGTGATAGTAGACAAGTAACCATGGTGTTCTGTGTGTTTGGTGAGGATAGTAGACAAGAACCAGGTGTTCTGTAGTTTGAGTGTGAGATATAACAAGAACATGTTCTGGTGTTCTGAGTACACATGGTAAACAAGTATCGCAGGTTCTTGTATAACTAGTGTTGTAGATCAAAAAGATCATCAGTGTTCTTGTATTACAGTAGTGTTGTAGACAAAGTATCGCAGTGTTCTTGTAGTTACGTAGTGTTTAGTAAAGTATGATGTTGAAGTAACACTGTGTGATCAAGTATCGCGGTGTTTTTAGAGTAGAGTTGTAGATCAAGAGATCCAGGTGTTCTTGTAGTTAAGTGTGTGTAGATCCAAGTATCGCAGTGTTCTGTAGTTACACGAGTGTTGTAGATCACAAGTATCGAGGTGTTCTTGTAGTTACACGTAGTTTGTAGATCAAGTATGCAGGTGTTCTTGTAGTTACACGTAGTGTTGTAGATACAAGTATTGACAGGTGTTCTTGTAGTTACACGTAGTGTTGTAGATCACAAGTATGAAGTGTTCTTGTAGTTACACGTAGTGTTGTAGATCACAAGTATGCAGTGTTCTTGTAGTTACACGTAGTGTTGTAGATCACAAGTATGAAGTGTTCAGTCATAGTGTTGTATACATACATGTCTTAGTTACAGATTGTAGATCACAAGTATCGCAGTGTTCTTGTAGTTACACGTAGTGTTGTAGATCACAAGTATGCAGGTGTTCTTGTAGTTACACGTAGTGTTGTAGATCACAAGTATCGCAGGTGTTCTTGTAGTTACACGTAGTGTTGTAGATCACAAGTATCGCAGGTGTTCTTGTAGTTACACGTAGTGTTGTAGATCACAAGTATTGAAGGTGTTCTTGTAGTTACACGTAGTGTTGTAGATCACAAGTATCGCAGGTGTTCTTGTAGTTACACGTAGTGTTGTAGATCACAAGTATCGCAGGTGTTCTTGTAGTTACACGTAGTGTTGTAGATCACAAGTATCGCAGGTGTTCTTGTAGTTACACGTAGTGTTGTAGATCACAAGTATCGCAAGTGTTCTTGTAGTTACACGTAGTGTTGTAGATCACAAGTATCGCAGGTGTTCTTGTAGTTACACGTAGTGTTGTAGATCACAAGTATCGCAGGTGTTCTTGTAGTTACACGTAGTGTTGTAGATCACAAGTATCGCAGGTGTTCTTGTAGTTACACGTAGTGTTGTAGATCACAAGTATCGCAGGTGTTCTTGTAGTTACACGTAGTGTTGTAGATCACAAGTATCGCAAGGTGTTCTTGTAGTTACACGTAGTGTTGTAGATCACAAGTATCGCAGGTGTTCTTGTAGTTACACGTAGTGTTGTAGATCACAAGTATCGCAGGTGTTCTTGTAGTTACACGTAGTGTTGTAGATCACAAGTATCGCAGGTGTTCTTGTAGTTACACGTAGTGTTGTAGATCACAAGTATCGCAGGTGTTCTTGTAGTTACACGTAGTGTTGTAGATCACAAGTATCGCAGGTGTTCTTGTAGTTACACGTAGTGTTGTAGATCACAAGTATCGCAGGTGTTCTTGTAGTTACACGTAGTGTTGTAGATCACAAGTATGGAAGTGTTCTTGTAGTTACACGTAGTGTTGTAGATCACAAGTATTGCAGGTGTTCTTGTAGTTACACGTAGTGTTGTAGATCACAAGTATCGCAGGTGTTCTTGTAGTTACACGTAGTGTTGTAGATCACAAGTATCGCAGGTGTTCTTGTAGTTACACGTAGTGTTGTAGATCACAAGTATCGCAGGTGTTCTTGTAGTTACACGTAGTGTTGTAGATCACAAGTATCGCAGGTGTTCTTGTAGTTACACGTAGTGTTGTAGATCACAAGTATCGCAGGTGTTCTTGTAGTTACACGTAGTGTTGTAGATCACAAGTATCGCAGGTGTTCTTGTAGTTACACGTAGTGTTGTAGATCACAAGTATGCAGGTGTTCTTGTAGTTACACGTAGTGTTGTAGATCAAAGTATTGCAGGTGTTCTTGTAGTTAACGTAGTGTTGTAGATCACAAGTATCGCAGGTGTTCTTGTAGTTACACGTAGTGTTGTAGATCACAAGTATCGCAGGTGTTCTTGTAGTTACACGTAGTGTTGTAGATCACAAGTATCGCAGGTGTTCTTGTAGTTACAAGTAGTGTTGTAGATCACAAGTATCGACCTAGCACAGATGTTGTTGCTACAAGGATAATTGTTCATAGTGGCGTCTTGTACATGTCATATGTGAGAGGTAAACATAGGTGAGACAAGACGCAGTCTGGAGGTATTATGGCATCACAGCCCATGACAACACACTGATAAATCTGTCGAAAGATGTCGCTAGTATACGTATGATCAAGGTACTGGAGCAAGTCTTTAGCTTCATGTGGATCTTGTGGAGAGTTTTGTGGTATTTCATACCTTCATCTAGAAAGATGCTGCTAGTATACGTATGATCAAGTACTGGACAGCTTTACTCATGATCTTGTGGAAGTTTGTGGTATTTCATCTTCATCTGAAGATCTGATACGATGATCAAGGTACTACAGTCTAGCTTTTGGATCTTTGGAGTTTGTGGTATTTCTACCTTCATCTGAAAGATGTCTAGTCGATGATCAGTACTGGAGCAATCTTTGTTCATGGGTCTGTGGAGTTTTGTGTATTTCATACCTTCATCTGAAAGATGCTCTGTATACGTATGATCATACTGGACAGTCTTACTTCATGACTGTGGAGTTTTTGTACCTTCATGAAAATGCTACTAGTATAGTATGCATACACAAGTACTCAATGTGAGGGTGTTTCATTGTACTGTCATGATACACAGCTTTCTCATGATTTTGAGGTGTTTCATTGTCACTGTCATGATACAACAGCTACTCATGTGAGGGTGTTTCATTGTACTGTCATGATACACAGTACTCTGTGGGTGTTTCATTGTACTGTCATGATACACAGTACTCATGTGAGGTGTTTCATTGTACTGTCATGATACACAGTACTCATGTGGGTGTTTCATTGTACTGTCATGATACACAGTACTCATGTGAGGTGTTTCATTGTACTGTCATGATACACAGTACTCATGTGGGGTGTTTCATTGTACTGTCATGATACACAGTACTCATGTGGGTGTTTCATTGTACTGTCATGATACACAGTACTCATGTGGGTGTTTCATTGTACTGTCATGATAACAGTACTCATGTGAGTGTTTCATTGTACTGTCATGATACACAGTACTCATGTGGGGTGTTTCATTGTACTGTCATGATACACAGTACTCATGTGGGGTGTTTCATTGTACTGTCATGATACACAGTACTCGTGTGGGGTGTTTCATTGTACTGTCATGATACACAGTACTCGTGTGGGGTGTTTCATTGTACTGTCATGATACACAGTACTCCTGTGAGGTGTTTCATTGTACTGTCATGATACACAGTACTCCTGTGAGGTGTTTCATTGTACTGTCATGATACACAGTACTCGTGTGAGGTGTTTCATTGTATTGTCATGATACACAGTACTCGTGTGAGGTGTTTCATTGTACTGTCTTCATACACAGTACTCCTGTGAGGTGTTTCATTGTCTGTCATGATACACAGTACTCGTGTGAGGGTGTTTCATTGTACTGTCATGATACACAGTACTCGTGTGGGTGTTTTTGTATGTCATGATACACAGTATCGTGAGGTGTTTCATTGTACTGTCTTATACACATACTCTGTGAGGTGTTTCATTGTACTGTCATGATACACATACTCGTGTGGGTGTTTCATTGTACTGTCATGATACACAGTACTCTGTGGGGTGTTTCATTGTACTGTCTGATACACAGTACTCCTGTGGGTGTTTCATTGTACGTCAGATACACATACTCGTGTGGGGTGTTTCATTGTATTCATGATACACAGTACTCGTGGGGGTGTTTCATTGTACTTCCCCAGTACTCCTGTGGGTGTTTCATTGTACGTCATGATACACAGTACCCGTGAGGTGTTTCATTGTACTCATGATACACAGTACTCTGTAGTGTTTCATTGTACGTCATGATACACAGTACTCCCGTAAGGGGGTTTCATTGTATTTTCATGATACACAGTACTCTGTGGGGTGTTTCATTGTACTTCATGAACAGTACTCCTGTGAGGGGGTTTCATTGTACGGGCATGATACACAGTACTCCTGTGGGGTGTTTCATTGTACTGTCATGATACACAGTATCCCCGTGAGGGGTTTCATTGTACTGTCTTTTTACACAGTACTCCTGTGAGGTGTTTCATTGTACTGTCATGATACAAGTACTCGTGTGGGTGTTTCATTGTACTGTCATGATACAAGTACTCTGGGTGTTTCATTGTACTGTCATGATACACAGTACCCTGTGAGGTGTTTCATTGTACTGTCTTTTATACACAGTACTCATGTGGGGTGTTTCA
>WNWK01006427.1:45000-106014 GCA_009830355.1 Cherax destructor
TTGATCAAGCCATGCACCGGGAGGTCTCTTCTGGAACCAGTCCGCAAGGGTGTTCATCCCTGAAATAGACTTCATGTATACAAAGACACGAGCAACCGCTAGGACTTACTTGAAAACGTTTCGGTCCTGGGACTTTGATCACTTCTAACGTAGAGGCTAAGAAGACTGAGAGTGAGGTGAGGTGTGACACACTGACCTGAACAATGACATTTTGGGATGAGCACAGCTAAATGTGACTTGTGTTGTTAAGTAGGTGCTGCTGGGCCTCCACGACTACCATGTATGCTAATGTTTTTCAAATTGTTTAGTTTCTAGTGTTGTATGGTGTCGATGACGACGATTAGCTAGGCTTCTAGACATAGTTGGCGTCTAAGAACCCCCCCCCTACCCCATGGAACAGTACTCTAGTTCATAGTGCTCCCATGTGGTGATGTTGACACGAATACTCGCCAGGTACTTGCTAAGAGCAACATTGTTTCCACCATAATCATATCTGTCAAAGAGGTCACAATGCAATGCAGCCCCACACCTGTAACGTCCACAGCGGGCGTCTACACCATTCCCTGTGGAGTCTGTACCAAGAAATATGTAGGAGAAACAGGCAGAAATCTTTGTCTGCCTAAATGAACATGGAAATGCCAGCAGTAGAACGACTTAAGGTACACCTGTGTCCTCCATAGGGACTCCACGGGACATTTGATGAATTAGGATGAGGCACAACTCGTCCTCACTGAACAACATCTTAGACGCCGATGATGTCTGGAAGCCTCGCTAGTCGCCGTCACCGACACCATAGAACATAATACTGGAAGCTACAAATGTTCAAAAACATTAGTATACATGATACTCAACCAGGCACAGCACCACCTACCTACCTAAACACAGGAGTCACATTGTCTACCTGTCTTCATAATATATGACATTCTTCAGGTCACCATGTGTCACACCTCACTCTCCGCCTATTTTTAGCCTCTGTTATAAGTGATCAAGGTCCCAGGACCGAAACGTTTTCTAATATGTGCTAGTGTTTGTTTAGGTGTCTTGCTAAACCAATTTATGGGTATCTATTACCAAGGTTTGTACTAGGCAGGTATGAGTCGGATATGCCCTTCAAAATTCTAATTAACTAGAAGACCTTTACTTTTGATACACCTTTGACGGGTTTCGAGAGTTTTCGTGCAGTGGGGCAATGAACCAGGCTTGTCTGGTGCGTGCCTGGCAACCAGTCTTTTGCTGCTGGCGGTCTGCACGACCACATATCTATTACAACCTGGACTCTCAACCTACCACAGGTATGACGAGACACCTGGACAAGTTCCTCAAGTTAATTCCTGATCAACCGGGATGTACTGCGGATGGATGGAGTTAGTGCGGCTAGCACCAACAGACTCGTTGATCAGAGTCATCCACTGGGGGTGTTGACCTTCAGAACACTCACTGGACGTTGAAAATCATGTGTGGTTCTACGTTGTGCTACGTTACGGTTGCTACGTTGTGCTACGGTTCTACTTTGATACGGTAGCTACGTTGTGCTACGGTTGCTACGTTGTGCTACGGTTGCTACGTTGTGCTCGGTTGCTACGTTCTGCTACGTTGTGCTACGGTTGCTACGTTGTGCTACGTTGTGCTACGGTTGCTACGTTGTGCTACGTTGTGCTACGGTTGCTACGTTGTGCTACGGTTGCTACGTTGTGCTACGTTGTGCTACGGTTGCTACGTTGTGCTACGGTTGCTACGTTGTGCTACGGTTGCTACGTTGTGCTACGGTTGCTACGTTGTGCTACGGTTGCTACGTTGTGCTACGGTTGCTACGTTGTGCTACGTTGTGCTACGGTTGCTACGTTGTGCTACGGTTGCTACGTTGTGCTACGGTTGCTACGTTGTGCTACGTTTGCTACGTTGCTACGTTGTGCTACGGTTGCTACGTTGTGCTACGGTTGCTACGTTGTGCTACGGTTGCTACGTTGTGCTACGGTTTGCTACGTTTGCTACGTTGTGCTACGGTTGCTACGTTGTGCTACGGTTGCTACGTTGTGCTACGGTTGCTACGTTGTACGTTGTTTGCTACGGTGATTGCTAGGGTTTGCTACGGTTGCTACGTTGTGCTACGGTTGCTACGTTGTGCTACGGTTGCTACTTGTGCTACGTTGTTACGGTTGCTACGTTGTGCTACGGTTGCTACGTTGTGCTACGGTTGCTACGTTGTGCTACGGTTGCTACGTTGTGCTACGTACTCACAGCCTGGTAACATGATTGAACAGGCTTGCTCTAACACGGGGCAACAAGAGTCATGGCTACAATGAACGTTCAGGTGTTAGTTACGGTCCATGACTAAGCTCCAGGACTAGCAATATTTCAGACATGATGGTGTTACCAACAGCGGTAGTGTGTTATAATGATGGTAGTAACAACGACATTGTAATATTATATGTTGGTAGTAGCAGTGTACTATGTTGTGGTGTTGGTAGTATGACACTTGGTGTTAGTTGGGTATTACACGAGGTTGGTACAGCACTTTAGCACTGCATCCTGTCGTGTCTCAAGAGGAGGCAGTAAGTGCCACACATGGTGCAAATATGAAGCATTTTTATAATGATACAAGGACATTATAAGCTTGGTTCTTCTCCCACACACTGTGGGAAGAAACACATTATAAGCTTGGTTCTTCTCCCACACACTGTGGGAAGAAACACATTATAAGCTTGGTTCTTCTCCCACACTCTGTGGGAAGAAACACATTATAAGCTTGGTTCTTCCCCCACACACTGTGGGAAGAAACACATTATAAGCTTGGTTCTTCTCCCACACACTGTGGGAAGAAACACATTATAAGCTTGGTTCTTCCCCCACACACTGTGGGAAGAAACACATTATAAGCTTGGTTCTTCCCCCACACACTGTGGAAGAAAAAGGACACATTGGAAACACATTATAAGCTTGGTTCTTCTCCACACACTGTGGAAGAAACACAGTTATGGAGCTTTGGTTCTTTCCCACCTATCCTTGCTGATCACAGATGGGCAGTTGGTTTCACTCCTATCTTCGCCCTCTCTCCTACCTCCTTTTCCTCCCTTTTAACCCCCACTCCCTTCTTTTTCCTTCTCTACACCTCTCCCTACCTTCCCCTCGACAAAGTCAGCCAGACAGCGTCTGGAGGTATACGATGATGCAGGTAGGTAGGCAGGCGTGATGTGTGGTTATGGTGTGAGGCTGGAGGCAGAACCTATCCTAAGCTCCTGGCTGGCTTGCCTTGGCTTGGCTTGACCTGGCTTTGTCAGGTTTACCTGCATGCACAGGTACACCCTTCACTGTGTGTCACCGGTTGCTTGTTGCGGTAAACCTCCACACTGACACACGTTGTGTGTTTTCCATTACCACCATCACTGTCACTCACCAACAACAAGAAACACACACACACACACACACACACACACACACACACACACACACACACACACACACACACACACACACACACACACACACACACACACACACACACACACACACACACACACCACCACCCACCACCACCCACACACACCACAAACACCACACACACACACACACACACACACACACACACACACACACACACACACACACACACACACACACACACACACACACACACACACACACACAACACACACACACAAACACACACACACACACACCCCTTACGTGTATAGTGTGCAAAGTCTTGGAAAATCATCAGAAAAAGAATGGTGGAATCGGGAAAACAGGTTAATCAACGCCGACAGCACGGTTTCAGGGAAGGCAAATCCTGTGTAACAAAACCTCCTGGAGTTCTATGATAAAGTAACAGAGGTAAGGCAAAGAGAAAAGGGTGGGTTGACTGCATTTTCTTGGACTGCAGGAAGGCCTTGACACAGTTCCTCACATGAGATTAGAAAAAAGATGGAAACCAAGCGTGATGCACAGGAAGGGCACTGGAATGGATCAGGAATACCTCACAGGGAGGCAACAACGGGTCATGGTGCGTGATGGGTATCACAGTGGGCGCCTGTGACGAGGCGGTTTACCGCAGGGTCAGTCCTAGACCAGTGCTATTCTTGCTATATGTGAATGACATGACGGATGGGATAGACTCAGAAGTGTTCTTTTCGCAGATGAGGGGAAATTAATGAGGAGAATCACATCGGATGAAGACCAAGCAGGACTTAAAGTGACCTGGACAAGCTTGACATCTGGTCTAGCAACTGGCTTCTCGAATTTAACCCTCACCAAATGCAAAGTCATGAAGATTGGAGAAGGGCAAAGAAGACCGCTGACAGAGTACAGGCTAGGTGGACAAAGGCTAACAAACCTCATCAAAGGAGAAAGACCTTGGGGTGAGTATAACACCAAGCACGTCTCCGGAAGCACACATCAACCAGATAACCGCGGCAGCATATGGGCGACTGGCACCTAAGATTAGCGTTCCGTTACCTTAACAAGGAATCGTTCAAGACACTGTATACCGTATACGTCAGGCCCATACTAGAGTATGCAGCACCAGTCTGGAACCCACACCTGGTCAAGCACGTCAAGAAACTAGAGAAAGTGCAAAGGTTTGCGACAAGGTTAGTTCCACAACTCAGGGTCTGTCTTATGAAGAAAGGTTGAGGGAAATAGGACTAACAACACTGGAGGAAAGAAGGGTCAGAGGAGACATGATAACGACATACAAAATACTGCGGGGAATTGACAAGGTAGATAGTGACAGGTTGTTTCAAGAGGGAACACAGAAACACGGGGACACAACTGGAAGCTGAAGACTCAGATGAGTCAAAGGGATGTCAGGAAACATTTCTTCAGCCACAGAGTAGTCAGGAAGTGGAATGGACTAAGAAAGATATAGTGGAGGCAGGAACCATACATAGTTTTAAGACAAGGTATGATAAAGCTCATGGAGCAGGGAGCAGAGACCCAGTAGCAGACAGCGAAGAGGCGGGGCCAGGAGCTGAGTCTCGACCCTGCAACACAATTGGAGTGAGCCACACACACACACACACACACACACACACACACACACACACACACACACACACACACACACACACACACACACACACACACACACACACACACACACACACACACACACCACACACAATTTACACACTCACCACACACACAGAGAACACACACACACACACACACACACACACACACACACACACACAAGCCAGACAACACACCCGTACACACACAGACACAGGACACTCACCCCTGCACACACACACACACACAACACCATGCAACACACACCAGCACACAACACACAACACACACACACACACTCATGGCGAAGGGAGAGAGACTCAGTATCAGCCAGTGAAGAGGCGGGGCCAGGAGCTATGAATCCGACCCCTGCAAGCACAACTAGGTGAGTACACACACAGACTTAAGATCTTTTATCTTATGTGCTTGCTAGGAATTCAGAATGACACGTATTTTCAGTACAGGAGAGGAAGAGGAAAGGCAGGAAGTAGTAGTTTGTGACTACTACTGAGAAAAGTTTTACCCCCTGAGACACTGCCAGCAGGTGGTATCACAAATACAATAATAACTAAAGAGAAGTTTACAAGAAGCTGGATATTTCTTTGATAACACTGAGGGATGTTGTGCTGGCTATAGTGGGCTGCGGATGCCCTTATAGCAACCTGCCTGCTTCACATTGTGGCGGATCAAAAGAGCTTTCTATACTGGTTGACAGGTAGTGTCACCAGTTTAGTTAGTCTCACCACACATCCAGCTTGATGGCCTGATCAGTCAGGTTGTTAGTGGAACCAGCAAACAGTTTATTGTAAGCACCGCGTCCTGGTTGACCCTGAGCTGACTCAAGCAACTTGTCAAGTTTCCTCTTGAAGTCAGGTCTCTTTGGTAAGTCTTCCTTGTATGTGTCTTAAGTCTTATTTTCTGGTTAGCCTGTTCAACCAGTTTGTTTATGGTAGCGGCCAGCATAGTCGTCACAGACTGGCTGATCATGCACTTGCAGCAGGTTGTGGCCTAGTTGGTAATCAGGAAAGTTTTCCTGATACGGGTCTTATCAGACTATGACTCTTCACTGATTAAGCCACAATTTTCGTACCGTAGCCGGCTATCAGTGTTTAATTTAAGCACTCACTGGTGCTACATATCCGTGGTTAAGCGTCCGCTGACTTACCGGAGCTACATATCCGTGGTTAAGCGTCCGCTGACTTACCGAGCTACATATCCGTGGTTAAGCTCCGCTGACTTACCGGAGCTACATATCCGTGGTTAAGCGTCCGCTGACTTACCGGAGCTACATATCCGTGGTTAAGCGTCCGCTGACTTACCGGAGCTACATATCCGTGGTTAAGCGTCCGCTGACTTACCGGAGCTACATATCCGTGGTTAAGCGTCCGCTGACTTACCGGAGCTACATATCCGTGGTTAAGCGTCCGCTGACTTACCGGAGCTACATATCCGTGGTTGCGTCCGCTGACTTACCGGAGCTACATATCCGTGGTTAAGCGTCCGCTGACTTACCGGAGCTACATATCCGTGGTTAGCCGTCCGCTGACTTACCGGAGCTACATATCCGTGGTTAAGCGTCCGCTGACTTACCGGAGCTACATATCCGTGGTTAAGCGTCCGCTGACTTACCGGAGCTACATTCGTGGTTAAGCGTCCGCTGACTTACCGGAGCTACATATCCGTGGTTGTCGTCCGCTGACTTACCGGAGCTACATATCCGTGGTTAAGCGTCCGCTGACTTACCGAGCTACATATCCGTGGTTAAGCGTCCGCTGACTTACCGGGGCTACATATCCGTGGTTAACGTCCGCTGACTTACCGGAGCTACATATCCGTGGTTAAGCGTCCGCTGACTTACCGGAGCTACATATCCGTGGTTAAGCGTCCGCTGACTTACCGGAGCTACATATCCGTGGTTAAGCGTCCGCTGACTTACCGGAGCTACATATCCGTGGTTAAGCGTCCGCTGACTTACCGGAGCTACATATCCGTGGTTAAGCGTCCGCTGACTTACCCAAGTTTGGTTTGTACTCAGTATGAAAAACACGGCATTAGATTTTCGTGTCCACTTTTGTTAGTGCAGTATTTGTTATCTTTGCTGGTATCGGGTTAACACCCTCCTGTTTGGTGGTTAACACCCTCCTGTTTGGTGGTTAACACCCTCCTGTTTGGTGGTTAACACCCTCCTGTTTGGTGGTTAACACCTCCTGTTTGGTGTTAACACCCTCCTGGGTGGTTAACACTCTGTTTGGTGGTTAACACCCTCCTGTTTGGTGGTTAACACCCTCCTGTTTGGTGGTTAACACCCTCCTGTTTGGTGGTTAACACCCTCCTGTTTGGTGGTTAACACCCTCCTGTTTGGTGGTTAACACCCTCCTGTTTGGTGTTTGTGGAGGTCTGGACTCTATTATACCCCCGGATTACGTCATTATTTCGTTCCAGAAGACTGTTCAAGTGCCGTTACCGAACGAATTTGTTCCCATAAGGAATAATGTAAATTAGATTAGTCCTTTTAGACCCCCCAAAAATACACTTATAAAAGCACTTACAAAAATACACTAACATAATTGTTCGAGTTTGGAGCAGTACGTAAACCGGGGGTCTACTGTACTTCTAATGTCATGTGTTCAACACCATTATGTTAAGTACCAGATCGTCGGTTTTTTTGTGATAAATGTATGAAGTCAAAGGTATTTTATATTGGTCTGATAGTTGCTTGTTGACTATCTTTTGGGTAGGATAAATATCAGAGCTGGTACACACAGAGGTCGTTTAGAACCAATAGAGTATTTAAATTGCTTGGAACGCCTTAGTCTTAAATATGTAATGACGTGAGAAATACATGATACATACATAGCTGGAAGGTACTTGAGAACCTTGTCTATGATAATAAGCTGGAAGGTACTTGAGAACCTTGTCTATGATAATAAGCTGGGAGGTACTTGAGAACCTTGTCTATGATAATAAGCTGGGAGGTACTTGAGAACCTTGTCTATGATAATAAGCTGGAAGGTACTTGAGAACCTTGTCTATGATAATAAGCTGGAAGGTACTTGAGAACCTTGTCTATGATAATAAGCTGGAAGGTACTTGAGAACCTTGTCTATGATAATAAGCTGGGAGGTACTTGAGAACCTTGTCTTAAATCTGCACACTGCCTTAACATCTACAGTAAGAAAGATGAGAGGAACTGCAAAATAAACCCCGTGAAAAGTAGGGGTGCAGTGGGCACAATAAGGGTACACTGTATCAACGTCCGTGGCCCCACAATGTTCAAAATCTTACCAGAAGATATCAGAAAAACTGCTGGGATAAGTGTTAGAAGTCTTCAAGAGGAAACTGGACCAGTATCTTCACCAGGTGCCAGATCAGTCAGGCTGTGATGGATGTGTGCCAGCGGGCCACCAGCAGCAACAGCCTGGTTGATGGGGAAGCGGACGAGCCTGGACCAAGGCTGGGCTCTGGGAGAGAGAAACTCTGGGAACTCGTCAAAGGTAAAGGTATATCAAAGAGAAGTGAATATCCTTATAACCCGGTCGTGGAGCAGGTTTCCTGGCTGCTAGTCTTGTTGTGTAGAGGTGTTGGTGGTAACAGTGGATCAACTGCAAGCATCACAGCCCAGGTGATCAGGAACTAGCTTGATTGAACCCATCAAGTTCCTTATGGAAGACAGTTATGGAAACGTTTGTGGTCTGGTGGTTATGTCCCAACCACAACGTAGTAACATAGGTTAACACCAATTATACAGAAGGTGCAGCCCATCCTCTTAATAACCAACACTATTTTACTATTGCTAAGACACTCAGGGAAAAGGGTAACAGTTTAACGAACCTTAAACACCAATTATCTGACTTGGATAGTTGTGTGTAAAAAGACTTGTTTCACATTTCAGTACTAGTGGCTTGTACAATCTTGATATAGAGACAAGTATTTGTAATAGTGGGAGTTAGGTGAGGTGCAGCCAGAGAGCAGTGGAGGTAATAGTAGCACCATTAATACAGCTCTAGTGAGTCTTGGTAAAGTTTGAGAAGGATCTGCCAGAATGGGCACAGTAAGCCTGCTGCAGTGCTTCTCTCTTAATTGTTCTTGAGTAGGTATTACTTGACAGCCTTCTCCAAAATGGTCAAGAACTTGGGTACGGTGTAAAGAGCAGTATGGCGGCCTCTATAGTGTGTGTTGTAACAGGTGTTTATAATTATGATCGTCATTGTTACAGTTATGATGTTGACATGATCTTGCTGGTAACCTAACGTATATAGTCACCCCCACCCCCTCCTCAAATGGTATTAAGTATACAGTTGCACTAGTGATAGTCACTTGTGTTTTACAAAGGGTTCTTAATAAACATAGAAAGGTTTGTAGCTATTTTAACAAGTTTATTGTATAGTTTGTGGGTGACCCGCTCTCCTTCAACTGGGTGAAGGTCATTCTTATCAAGGTTTGTTACACGTTACTTGCGGACTGGAAATTTTGTAATCTCTTATGAATGTTATAATTACTCCTCCCATAGTCCTGGTGTGGGAAGAAATGCACCAAATTATTCTTGTATGTTTTGGTTTGTGGTAAACTTGAAACTAATCTGTTTCACCTGTGAGTAGAAGCATGTCCAGAAATGGCAGTTGGTTGTTGTCCTCTAGTGGAAACTTAGTAGTAGGTACCAGATAAACCAGGCTGTGATGGATATTTTGGGGCTGCGGGCCACCAGCAGCAACAGCCTGGTTGACCAGGCAAGCACCATACGAGCCTAGTCTGTGGCTGGGCTCCGGGAGTAGAAAAACTCCGAACTCATCAAAGGTATATATCAAAAATAGGTACCGCGATTAAAATGACATGTACATTGTACGTATCACATCTAAGTAACAGATCTAGGGATGGTAATTAGGATCCGTCTGGATTCTAGTTCCTCCACATAGAAAGTGGCTAGGACTGCTCTAGTGGGTGAGCCCATGGGCCAGGCTTGTCAACCAGTGACCATACAGTAGCAAATGGTACTGCGTCTATCCAGTGCTCGTAGGTTCGGGATCGTAATTGTTAGTAATCGTTATTTCATGTGGTCGTTGTAATGTGGTTGTACATGTACTCCGATATGGAAAACGAGGAAATTAAAACTACTTCGGAGTATAAAACAAATTCCAACCGCACAATAGAGCGAAAAACTAATGTTAAAGACCTGGGAGTGATCATGTCAGAGGATCTCATCTTCAAAGACCATAACATTGTATCAATCACATCTGCTAGAAAAATGACAGGATGGATAATGAGAACCTTCAAAACCAGGGATGCCAAGCCCATGATGTCTCTCTTCAGGTCGCTTGTTCTATCAAGGCTGGAATATTGCTGCACACTAACTGCACCTTTCAAGGCAGGGTGAAATTGCTGACCTAGAAAATGTACAGAGAACCTTCATGGCACGCATGGAAATAAATGTATAAAATACCGACACAATGGAAAAATAAACACATAAGCAGTATAATATGATCCTTTATTGACAACGTTTCGCCCACGCAGTGGACTTTATCGAGTCACACAGATCTACCTGGTTACAAGATTCATGAGTATAGGATTTAGTCAGCATTCTCCACCTGACTAAATCCTATAAATACTCATGAATCTTGTATCCAGGTAGATCTGTTTGTGACTCAATAAAGCCCACTGCGTGGGCGAAACGTTGTCAATAAAGGATCACATTATACGGCTTGTGTGTTTATTTTTCCACGGCACGCATAACTGTGATAAAACACCTCAATTACTGGGAACGCTTTAAGTTCCTAAACCTGTACTCTCTAGAACACAGGCGGGAGAGATACATTATTATATACACTTGGACAATCCTAGAGGCTTTAGTACCAAACTTGCACACGAGAGTCACTCCCTATGAAAGCAAAAGACTCGGCAGACGATACAACATCCCCCCCAATGAAAAGTAGGGGTGCCACTAGCACGTTGAGGGACAACACAATAAGTGTTAGGGGCCCAAGACTGTTCAACTGCCTCCCAGCATACATAAGGGGGATTATCAATAGACCCCTGGCTGTCTTCAAGCAGGCACTGGACAGGCACCTAAAGTCAGTACCTGACCAGCCGGGCTGTAGTTCGTACGTCGGTTTGCTTGCGGCCAACAGTAACAGCCTGGTTGATCAGGCCTTAATCCACCATAAGGCCTGGTCACAGACCGGGCCGCGGGCGTTGACCCCTGGAAACCTCTCCAGGTATACTGCAGGTACAGAGTAGATCACTGCATTGTGAGTGCCTCAGCACGACAACAATCATTGACCCACTTTCTCTATAGTTGTCCTCTGGAGAATGAAAAATACTTGATACTGGATCCTCTTGTTTCCTTGATGTTAACATAGTTGTTCACTGAACAACTGTTTGTGATGGATGTAGAAATAAAGTTGTTAAACAGGTGGTGAGGGTGTGCGCACTAGTACAGCCAGGTCTAGTGTGTGGCGACTGTGACGTCATGGGGGGCGGGGCATCACGACTGTGACGTCATGGGGGCGGGGCATCACGACTGAGCGTGTGTGCCGGCTTACCTCTTCACCTGCATCTTAGTACGGACCAACTGACACCTTTTTTTTTAGTATGTTTGTATTCTTACTAAGAAAGGAGTCAGTTTCCTTCTTGTATAACGTATATTCGGGGATGGAAGAGTAGGTGTTAGCGTCGCTCAGTAAATCAATATCTTGTCGAAGTTGTTTACCATTCATGTACATAGGAACGTATTCTGGTAAGTTCTCAGCCAAGGAGTCTGTGTTTGCTGTTATGATGGGAATATCATTATTGGCTGCTAAGTTATTTGGTTCATAGATGCAATGTGGTGGGATAACCTGGCAAGGTGGCTGATACAGTAAGTCCTTCTATACATGGTGAGCACCTTACATCCCAGTGGTGAACTGGACACTCACTGCTTTCATCTCTTGACTCATTGCGCGCGTGCGTGCCTTAATTCTAGAGCGCATTATTGTGTGTGGAAGTGGTTCCCGGTATGGTCCCAGCCCGGGTCTTGGCCACCAGGTGACCCGCCCGGTATTGGCTCCCCAGGTGGGCGTGTGTCTGCTCTCGCTTCACATCTTTTTATCACCTTTAGTCTCGCAGAATTAATGAAAAGAATTCGAGGAACAATATTGATATTTCTCCTCGAAGCTTTGAATATTTTACTTTGCGTGTGTGTACAACATGGGTTCGAATCCTTGGCTAGTCATAGTGTGTTAGTTGATCAGTACCACTCGTTCGTGGTTACAATAATATAAAATACTGCTTGTTGAGGCTAGTACACCAAACAGGGACGAGAATGAAATTAGCTCAGAGCACCACACCACCGTATGTCCTCGGATCACGGTAAAACACCTAGACAACACAACATGGGTACGAATCTTGGCTACTCGCAGTGTTTTATATATATATATATATATATATATATATATATATATATATTATATATATTATATATTTATATATATATATATATATATATATTTTATATATATATATATATATATATATATATATATATATATATATATATTTTATATATATATATATATATATATATATATATATATATATATCATATATCCTATGCAAATAATATAGGGCATAATATTTAGTCATATATTTTATATATATTTATTTGCTCATAGATATGCATATATTGCATAAAGCAATAATATATAGAATGTTTTCCCTAATATGAGCATATATACCATATGTATATAATATTTATGTATTATTTATATATATATATATATATATATATATATATATATATATATATATATATATATATATATCATATATATATATATATATATATATATATATATGCATATATATATATATATATATATATATATATATATATATATATATATATATATATATATATATATATATATATATATATATATATATATATATATATATATATATATATATATATATATCATATATATATATATATATGCATATATGCGCTCAAAACAAGCCACTGGCGGTGGAAATCTTCAGCTCAAGTACTTTTATTCACACTTGTCAGTGCGTCATCAGGAGCTATGCAAAGTTGCAAAGCAGCAACTGAAGGAGTGAGGGGAAGTGTTTTCCCTCAGAGTAGAGCAGCGCGGGTTGACACCAGCCTTGGCCTCACTTGACCTGAAGATTTCCACCCTCCCCGTGGCTTGTCTTGCATTGTTAACATCGCTTGTCTGCCAGTGTCATGTCGAATAGGTAAAATTTTCTAATTTGGCATAAATAGCAATGCTCTTTATTAAATTATTGTAAACTTGTATTAAATATATTTAGTTGGATTAGACTAAATGAAATATCGCTAGTTATAATAAGGTTAGGTAAGTTTTCTAGGGTTCTTTTGGTACAAAATTATTATTTTTACATTAACATAAATGAAAAAAAAATATATCTTTAAACGTATGAGAAATTTTTAGAAAACTTAATTTTAAACGAGTTCTTGCTAATTGACCAATTTTACCTATTCGGCACGACACGTATATATATTGGGGGGGGAGTGGTCGCTCAGACCTCCCTATTACTGGATGTTGATCCGGAGAACATCTTTGGTAATAGTGAGAACATTGTGATTATTGTGCCAAATGGCGAGGGTTATTGTATATGAAATGTGTATAACATTCAACAAAAGTTAGTTGATGTGCATCTTAAGTGAAGAGATAAGTCCACCGTGGCCACCCATCCCTGGTCCTCTCCCAACATCCCGGTCTAGGCCGTGTGCCTGCCTCACCAAGGCTGTTGTTGCCGTTTAGTGCCCCACCAATTACTCTCACTACTCCCCACCCTCATCGCCCATGCATCCATGTTGTGTAGTGTCAGAGTGGGCGCCTGTGACGAGTGGGGTTCCACAGGGGTCAGTCCTAGGACCGGTGCTGTTTCTGGTATTTGTGAACGACATGACGGAAGGAATAGACTCCGAAGTGTCCCTGTTTGCAGATGATGTGAAGGTGATGAGAATTCAATCGGACCGAGGACCAGGCAGAACTACAAAGGGATCTGGACAGGCTGCAAGCCTGGTCCAGCAATTGGCTCCCGGAGTTCAACCCCACCAAATACAAAGTCATGAAGATTGGGGAAGGGCAAAGAAAACCCCAGATGGAGTACAGTCTAGGGGGCCAGAGACTACAAACCTCACTCAAGGAAAAAGATCTGGGAGTGAGTATAACACCAGGCACATCTCCTGAGGCGCACATCAACCAAATAACTGCTGCAGCATATGGGCGCCTAGCTAACCTACGAACAGCATTCCGACATCTTAATAAGGAATCGTTCAGGACCCTGTACACTGTGTACGTTAGGCCCATATTGGAGTATGCGGCACCAGTTTGGAACCCACACCTAGCCAAGCACGTAAAGAAACTAGAGAAAGTGCAGAGGCTTGCAACAAGACTAGTCCCGGAGCTAAGGGGTATGTCCTATGAGGAGATGTTAAGGGAAATCGACCTGACGACACTGGAGGACAGGAGAGATAGGGGGGGACATGATAACGACATATAAAATACTGAGAGGAATCGACAAGTTGGACAGAGACAGAATGTTCCAGAGATGGGACACAGCAACAAGGGGACACAGTTGGAAGTTGAAGACTCAGATAAATCACAGGGATGTTAGGAAGTATTTCTTCAGTCACAGAATGGTCAGGAAGTTGAGTAGCTTGGGAAGCGATGTAGTGGAGGCAGGATCCATTCATAGCTTCAAGAAGAGGTATGATAAAGCTCATGGCGCAGGGAGAGTGACCCAGTGAAGAGGCGGGGCCAGGAGCTATGAATCGACCCCTGCAACCACAACTAGGTGAGTACACACACATGCCAACTGGTGCATTTCATTTATTGACGTTATGGTACATTGTTTAATTATAGAGGTACGTGTGTTAACCTTGACGTAAATGGTATGTGCAAAATGCACATGGAACATGCGGGGACGAGTTGCCAGTCTCGACTGCTTTAATGATGGGTCACAAACCTGGCAAGCACCGAGGAAGTAAATACATCCTAAAACAAACTTTCACATAAAAGTTTACCCGTCACTTTTTGTACAGTGAGTCATTAAAACAAAGTTTAACTGGAGGTAGGTGTTAGGACCTAAACTGTTGCAAGCGTCACTGACACACGCTTCTCCTTGTCTCTGGGAGGTAGGTGTTAGGACCTAAACTGTTGCAAGCGTCACTGACACACGCTTCTCCTTGTCTCTGGGAGGTAGGTGTTAGGACCTAAACTGTTGCAAGCGTCACTGACACACTTCTCCTTGTCTCTGGGAGGTAGGTGTTAGGACCTAAACTGTTGCAAGCTTCACTGACACACACTTCTCCTTGTCTCTGGGAGGTAGGTGTTAGGACCTAAACTGTTGCAAGCTTCACTGACACACACTTCTCCTTGTCTCTGGGAGGTAGGTGTTAGGACCTAAACTGTTGCAAGCTTCACTGACACACCTTCTCCTTGTCTCTGGGAGGTAGGTGTTAGGACCTAAACTGTTGCAAGCTCACTGACACACCTTCTCCTTGTCTCTGGGAGGTAGGTGTTAGGACCTAAACTGTTGCAGTCTTCACTGACACACACTTCTGTCTCTGGGAGGTAGGTGTTAGGACCTAAACTGTTGGAAGCGTCACTGACACACACTTCTCCTTGTCTCTGGGAGGTAGGTGTTAGGACCTAAACTGTTGCAAGCTTCACTGACACACACTTCTCCTTGTCTCTGGGAGGTAGGTGTTAGGACCTAAACTGTTGCAAGCTCACTGCACACTTCTCCTTGTCTCTGGGAGGTAGGTTTAGGACCTAAACTGTTGCAAGCGTCACTGAACACACTTCTCCTTGTCTCTGGAGGTAGGTGTTAGGACCTAACTGTTGCAAGCTTCACTGACACACACTTCTCGTCTCTGGGAGGTAGGTGTTAGGACCTAAACTGTTGCAAGCGTCACTGACACACGCTTCTCCTTGTCTCTGGGAGGTAGGTGTTAGGACCTAAACTGTTGCAAGCGTCACTGACACACGCTTCTCCTTGTCTCTGGGAGGTAGGTGTTAGGACCTAAACTGTTGCAAGCGTCACTGACACACTTCCTTGTCTCTGGGAGGTAGGTGTTAGGACCTAAACTGTTGCAAGCGTCACTGACACACTTCCTTGTCTCTGGGAGGTAGGTGTTAGGACCTAAACTGTTGCAAGCTTCACTGGCACACACTTCTCGTCTGTGTGTGATGGTAAATAACACTGTAGTGGAACAATACACAATAACACGTATATAGTAGAGGGGAGCTTATCACCACGGTCCGGTCTGACTTGGACCATTTACAAAGTTACGCTAACAAAGCAGAGAAGAAGGCAGTATATATAAACCAGTAGACAGGGATAGTACAAGAGAGTTAATAGGAAAGGAAGTACAGAGGTAGAGGTCTCTACACCTCTACTTCGTTTTCTACTACCTCTCTTGTCCCGTCTGTCTGCTGGCCTATATAGTATACTCGTGCTTTCTGTTAGTGTGACTTTGTAAATGATCCAAGTGGGATCGAAACGTCGTGGTAAGCTTCCTCATCTATGTACGGGTTATTTATGTTATGGTAAAACAGTGATGATTATGACACATGTGCAATATTTGGGTATTTTTATTGTTGAAAAGTTTGGCCTACACAGTAGGCTTCTTCAGTCAAATCCAGAGGCTACACGTGTACAAGTGACATGATGTAATCAGTCTGTCAACCTTGGAGAAATATTATTCGAGATGGTGAGTGTCTCAGCCTGGAGAAGAGTTCAGTACCATGTTCAGCGTAATGCTAGAGTATAGTGACACTATGAAGGAAACAGTTACTGCATGTTATTGTGAAGAGGGGGGCCCATACACCTGGAGGCCTGGTCTGGGACCCCTGCCACCAGGAGGCCTGGTCTGGGACCCCTGCCTCCAGGAGGCCTGGTCTGGGACCCCTGCACCAGGAGGCCTGGTCTGGGACCCCTGCCACCAGGAGGCCTGGTCTGGGACCCCTGCCACCAGGAGGCCTGGTCTGGGACCCCTGCCACCAGGGTGTTGATGTTCACCCTGGCAATACACACCAACTACACCAGTGAATTTAGTCTCTGGTGGAGGAAACAGCCTTCACGATGGCATTCCAACCCACAGTCTCTGTGCCCGCATATTATGCCTGTAATACTGTTTCATGGTGAAGACACGTTGTGGTTGGGACAGTGTGCTGAGCTTTATCTAGTGATGTGGTTCACTGTGACCGAGAGCTTTCTACCCTCGCAGCCAGGCTGCAAATTTGGCTCCCCAGTTAAGAGCCTGGTCACGCTGGTTGTTTGAGGCTTGAGCGGTATAGTATTGGAGTGTGGTATTACCTGTCATCATTTGCCAGGGTTTTCTTTGCTACAGTCGTCTCCACACACCACGTTGACGCCGCCACAACGCTGCTCATCACTACTTGCAACAGATACTAATCTAGTGACTTTGTAAATGGTCCAGGTCGGACCATAACGTCATCGTAAACTTCTCGTATGTGTTTGTGTATAATCTAGTATCCTCTTGGAAGCTTCTATAACTAAAGCTCTACACACAAGTGTTGTCCCAATAAAAGCTCTCTGCGAAGTGTCTTTCCTGTGCTGTTGTCTGTAGCAGGAGTGGGGAAGCTGCGCTCTAACAAGGACGTTAATGCGCCCTTCTGAAGCAATCATTTTTATTGAACTTATTATATAATATTTAATTTTTACAAAATAACCAACATTTTGCAGTATATCAAATGAAAATTTCTTGAATGTTGCCTTATTAGATTACTGCTAACTTTAATACGGCCATATTAGATTACTGGTAACTATAATACGGCCTTATTAGATTACTGCTAACTTTAATACGGCCATATTAGATTACTGGTAACTATAATACGGCCTTATTAGATTACTGCTAACTATAATACGGCCTTATTAGATTACTGCTAACTATAATACGGCCTTATTAGATTACTGCTAACTATAATACGGCCTTATTAGATTACTGGTAACTATAATACGGCCTTATTAGATTACTGCTAACTATAATACGGCCTTATTAGATTACTGCTAACTATAATACGGCCTTATTAGATTACTGCTAACTTTAATACGGCCTTATTAGATTACTGGTAACTATAATACGGCCTTATTAGATTACTGCTAACTATAATACGGCCTTATTAGATTACTGCTAACTATAATACGGCCTTATTAGATTACTGCTAACTATAATACGGCCTTATTAGATTACTGTAACTTATGGCCTTATTAGATTACTCTAACTAATACGGCCATATTAGATTACTGGTAACTATAATACGGCCTTGTTAGATTACTGCTAACTATAATACGGCCTTATTAGATTACTGCTAACTATAATACGGCCTTATTAGATTACTGGTAACTATTATACGACCTTATTAGATTACTGGTAACTATAATACGGCCTTATTAGATTACTGGTAACTATAATACGGCCTTATTAGATTACTGGTAACTATAATACGACCTTATTAAATTACTGGTAACTATAATACGGCCTTATTAGATTACTGGTAACTATAATACGGCCTTATTAGATTACTGGTAACTATAATACGGCCTTATTAGATTACTGGTAACTATAATACGGCCATATTAGATTACTGGTAACTATAATACGGCCTTATTAGATTACTGGTAACTATAATACGGCCATATTAGATTACTGGTAACTATAATACGGCCTTATTAGATTACTGGTAACTATAATACGGCCTTATTAGATTACTGGTAACTATAATACGGCCTTATTAGATTACTGGTAACTATAATACGGCCCTATTAGATTACTGCTAACTATAATACAGCCTTATTAGATTACTGGTAACTATAATACGGCCTTATTACATTACTGCTAACTATAATACGGCCTTATTAGATTACTGCTAACTATAATACTGCCTTATTAGATTACTGCTAACTATAATACGGCCTTATTAGATTACTGCTAACTATAATACGGCCTTATTAGATTACTGCTAACTATAATACGGCCTTATTAGTTTACTGCTAACTATAATACGGCCTTATTAGATTACTGCTAACTATAATACGGCCTTGCAACATAGTTCCCCACCCCTGGTCAATAGTATTTAGATCCACTGCATGATGAAGCTTCTTGCTTTTTTTGATAATGTTTTGAAGCTTAGCACATTTTATGTAGAAATTGTATAACTTTTTCATATTAGTTATACTTAATATTTTTTAATAGATTTTTACATTTTTGTGCATTTTCACAAGTTTTGGTAGGCATGTAGAGGTGAAGAATAACTTAATGGATAGGATTCAAACTTTGAGTTGAATGCATTAACACAGTTTCTCTCTCCTGCTTCTTTACACGCTTCAGGAAAAGACGGTAAGTTATTGTGATGTTGTGTTCATTATGGTGGTGTGTTCATTGTAGTGGTGTTCACTGTGGTGGTGTGTTCATTGTGGTGGTGTGTTCACTGTGGTGGTGTGTTCATTGTTGTGGTGTGTTCACTGTGGTGGTGTGTTCATTGTGGTGGTGTGTTCACTGTGGTGGTGTGTTCATTGTAGTGGTGTTCACTGTGGTGGTGTGTTCATTGTGGAGGTGTGTTCACTGTGGTGGTGTGTTCATTATGGTGGTGTGTTCATTGTAGTGGTGTGTTCACTGTGTTGTGTTCATTATGGTGGTGTGTTCATTGTGGTGGTGTGTTCATTGTTGTGGTGTTGTGTTCATTATGGTGGTGTGTTCATTGTAGGGGTGTGTTCACTGTGGTGGTGTGTTCATTATGGTGGTGTGTTCATTGTAGTGGTGTGTTCACTGTTGTGGTGTGTTCATTGTGGTGGTGTGTTCAATGTGGTGGTGTGTTCATTGTGGTGGTGTGTTCATTGTGGTGGTGTGTTCATGTGGTGGTGTGTTCAATGTGGTTGTGTGTTCATTATGGTGGTGTGGTCATTGTAGTGGTGTGTTCATTGTAGTGGTGTGTTCACTGGGGTGGTGTGTTCATTATTGTGGTGTGTTCATTATGGTGGTGTGTTCACTGTGGTGGTGTGTTCATTGTAGTGGTGTGTTCACTGTGGTGGTGTGTTCATTGTGGTGGTGTGTTCATTATGGTGGTGTATTGACTGTGGTGGTGTGTTCATTATGGTGGTGTATTGACTGTGGTGGTGTGTTCACTGTGGTGGTGTGTTCACTGTGGTGGTGTGTTCATTGTGGTGGTGATTTCACTGTGGTGGTGTGTTCGTTCACTGTGGTGGTGTGTTCGTTCACTGTGGTGGTGTGTTCACTATGGTGGTGTGTTCGTTCACTGTGGTGGTGTGTTCGTTCACTGTGGTGGTGTGTTCGTTCACTGTGGTGGTGGTATTGTTTGTTTGTTGACTTGTGTAGTAATTGTTGTAAGTGTTTACAACAGTAAGTTAAGAGTGTTTGTGTTTGTTTATACCTGCCACACCAGTTATTGTATTGTTTACTGTGACGTAGTCATTGTTGTGTGTTGACAATCCTGCCACACTAGTGTGTGCTACCTAATACTGTGTGTACCCTCGATCGCTAGCGCACTCACCTCACACACTGACGTCCGGAGTTCAAATCTCCTCCTGTACGGCTGGAAAACATTAGGGACGTGTTTCCATAAGACACCTGCTGTCCATGTTCACTCATCAGTATAAAATAGGTACCTGGGTGTTAGTGGACTGGTGTGGGTCGCATCCTGGGACAAAATTGACCTAATTTGTGGGAAATGCTCAGCAAGGGTTTTCTATATAGTAGTATGTCAGTGATGTCAGCTATGGTGTGTTTACCTTGTACATGTACTGGTAGTAAATGGAGGTTGAGTGTTCTCATACCCGTGTCTGATATCTTCCACTTCAGTCCTCCTGGCGCAGCTTCACAATTAAGTAAGACAATATCGTGTCCTTGGAAGGAAAACAAGACAATGGTGTAATTGACTCGGTTTTTGCAAATAGCTCATAAAATGAGGTCAGTAATTATGATAAACGAGAAACTTTTGCAATATTTGGGTATCTTTATCTTGAATAAATATACCCAAATGTTGCACAAGTGTCTCATTCATTAGCTTGTCGGTTTAGTTAATCATTTTTTCACGTCAGTAATTATGACACTAAAAGTTGGGACATGGATATTCAATTTTTTTTAATTACCATTGAATGAGCATAAAATGTGGTTTTAGCAGAGTAAAAAGTTGAGTTGCCAAGGCACAGTTCCAGCACCACAATGGTTTCTCATCCTCATAACAAACATGGATAACAACACTACTCACACCTTGGTAAATTACCAGTGGGCAGGTGGAAGTAACATCATGTTAAGTGCTGTTACAGTTCAACTGTTTACATATCCTAATAATGAAGACCTCGAAACAAGCACAATAACGCAGCAACGCCCTCTCATAACCAACACGTATATATATATATATATATATATATATATATATATATATATATATATATATATATATATATATATATATAATAGTGTATTGTGGTGGTGGTGGCAGGTAATAGATTTGTGGTGACTTTAGAATATTTACGAGAGTTGTTGTTTATTAACACTAGATCAAACACACTATCACCTCTGGTTGGTTGTGTTAAAAAGTTACTTTGAAAATGAACGATAAAGTATATAGAAGAAGTGAGTGGATCCCACATTACCGGTGCAAGAAGTGTAGTCAGTTTGGCTGGACTTAAGATCATCAACTACTACTATATTATTTACGTAATAATATTGCTAGAATTACCCACAATATGTTAAGTAAAGGACACAAATGCAACTAATGTGACATTTTATTGTGGTAACGGCAGAAAGCTCCTGGAGAGCGAAACGTTGCCACAATAAAATGTCACATTAGTCATTGTATCCTTTACTAATATATATTTACACTTCACGAATAACAAAGACACTGTGCCGTGACCACAACAATACACACATAACCAGCATATACGAGACGAGCTTACCACGACGTTTCGGTCCGACTTGGACCGAAACGTGCTCTCCGCATTTGTGATCCTCACTTCCTAGTATGAGAAATTTCCACTCTTCATAACTCATTTTCCCGTCTTGTTACCAGAAGATATCAGAAACACGACTGGAACAAGTATCTTCACCAGGTGCCAGATCAACCAGGCTGTGACGGATATGTGGGGCAGCGGCCCTCCAGCAGAAACAGCCTGGTTGACCAGGCGAGCACCAGACGAGCCTGGTCCATGGCCGGGCTCAGAGTAGAGAAACTCGAAACTCTTCAAAGGTATATCAAAGGTTATACCCTTCCCATTTCATAGACTGTCTTCTCACGTGCTACACGGACTTTCTTCTCTCCCAAACTCAACTCCTGGGAACTCTCCTGTCCTCTGCCTTCCCTACATTTCCCGTCTCTCTAATCTCAACAACTCTCTCCGTTCCTTAGACATCAAACTTTCCGCCAGACTAACACTCTTCGCACCAGTCTGGTTCATACCTCTCCTCCCTCTATAGATGCTCCTGGTGTCTACTCTATTTCTTGTTCCTCCTATCCTCTTCAGTACTTTGGAGAAACTGGCCGATCTCTTTCTGAACGACTCAGAGAGCATAAAAGTAATGTTAGGCTTGCCGAGACCAACAATTCTCTTTTCTTTCATGTCACAGATCACAGTCATCCTATTGACTGGTCTACTAAAACTGTCTACCCTACTTCTAACTTTCACAGTCGCCGTCTGGTTGAATCCTCCCTTATACACAACTTTCCTTTTATGAATCTTAGTCGTGGCTTTGTCTCTCTAGCAGGTACAAAGGAGTCACTTCTAGATGATCTTACACAGGTGATGACACGGGGACAGGAAATGGGTCTCATCCTGAATCCATCCAAATGTGAAATCATCTCAGTCAATCAACAAGTATAGATGCAGTGATAGCAAAACTACCAGGAGCAACAGTCATTGCTCCTACAAATAGTGTCTTGCTTGGAGCACCTCTGGGAAGCGATGCCATTGACACAATTCTCAGGAAGAAACTGGAAGAATTGAGGTGAATGGAACAACGAATAGGCAAGCTTGACACCCATGATGCCTTGTACCTTCTCACAAAATGCTTGAGTCTGCCCAGGTTGACATATTTCCTAAGATGTGCTCCTTCATATGATAACCCTATTCTGCACGAATATGACAGTATCCTGAGGCAGATCTTTACTAAAGTACTTAACCTTATTCTAGAAGATGGGCAGTGGGACCAAGCTACACTCCCAGTCAGGCTAGGAGGCATTGGCGTCCGCAAGTAATCACAGATCGCTCTACCTGCTTTCCTGTCTTCATGCATTGCATCCAGAGGGCTTGTAGCAGAAATTCTCCCTGAACATCTTAGGGACAAGATTGGAATCCATGACCAAAAGTTCGTCGACGGAGCCAGGATCTGGGATAATCTAACGGGCTCTGAAACCCGGCCTGCTCCCCCCAACAACTACAAACAGTCGCACTGGGATGGCCCAATAGTAGAGAATATAGTCTCAGCAATGCTTCAGTGTCAGGGAAGGATAAGAGCCTGCCTCCTGGCAGTGAGAGCTCCTCATGCAGGGGACTTTCTGTTGGCTGTTCCCAATTCCAGCCTTGGCACACGCCTAGACCCACAGACCATCCGCATTGGTGTTGTTCTTCGACTTGCCGCCCCTATTCTCGCTGAACACAGGTGTATTTGTGGCAGTGAAGCAGCAGACCGATTCGGGTACCATGGTCTTGTGTGTCATAAATCCGAGGGAAAGATTGCAAGACACGAAGAGGTTAATAACATTATCAAGAGGAGCCTCACAACAGACGGATGCCCAGCAGTAAGGGAGCCACCCCAACTATGCAGATCTGATGGCAGCCAAAAGCGTCCAGATGGTATCACCCTCCAAGCCTGGACAGACGGCAAGCAGGTGGTGTGGGACTACACATGTGCATCTACCTTGGCTGATACCTATCTCCAATACACCAGGGAGGAAGGAGGGGCAGCTGCCACCTTCAGGGAGTCCCAGAAGTCAAGAAAATATGGAGAACTTGCCCATCATTATATGTTTGTTCCCATAGGCTCGGAGACCCTTGGCTCATGGGGAAAGAGGTGCATCTAACAGCGTAATTAGGGATCCCAGGGCAGCTAGTTTTTCTGTTCCAGCGACTCAGCGCTGCTGTTCAGAGGGGTAATGCATGCTGTATTTTGGGCACGCGCCCCAGCTCGGAGGAGCTGGATGAGATTTTCGCATTATAATCAGTGACAAACATGTAACAATATGTATTAGACATGTATCTCTCACACCTTATATACTGTATATGCCATCTTTATAACAATGTATCTCTTAAATCTTTTGTACCATATTATGTAATAAAATATACCTATTGGTAAAAAAAAAAAAAAAGATGGGGTGGTAGGGGAAGTGGAATATTCAAATGGCTTCAGGAAGAAATCCAAATATTCTTCCTTGAAGCCTTTTTATCCACTTCTGACAGCAGCTTTAGAAACGAGGCGGCGAAACGTGTTGCCCACTGCGATTTGCCTAATTCCTCCATCCTTCTTTTTAAGGGCACAAAGTGATGCTCCAAAAAGAAAGGTTTAATTTCATCAGGAATCAGACCAGCCAAGGAATTGTTAACGAACCTTGTGATCTCTGAAAGCAGTGTCTCTGCAATCTCCCCAATAACTGGATTAACCATTTTCTTTAAATGCTGTGGCCTTATTCCAGTGTAACCCCCAGCAGAGCCGGATGGGAATGACATTATTGCTTTGTAAATGTCCGAGTCTTGCACAATCAATGGTTCCACAGTGGGGACAGAGGTGTTGGAACTGTTAGTGCCCCTGATTTCCCTGGCAAGGTGCTTTCCTCTAAGTGCTTCAGCAGTGTCAGCATCCCTGGGGGCAACTGTATCTTCACTGGTGATAATTCTGATTGCTGCCACTGTGTTGCCCTCTTCAATTTTCTTGCTCACTTGGACTCTGATTTTCTCGCTGTCAGCGGGGTGAGTGGGGGTTCTGCCTCTCCCATTTTTGTATTGATGGGGAAAGTGAATGAGGTTATCAGCTCTAGGAAAGTCTCTTAAGAATTTAATGATCATTGAGGCTAAACTCTTTTCCCGTCTTTCCGGACAGCTAAGCAGTCACTTGGTTACTGCTTACCTACCTGCAGGTACTGGTGACTGATGGCTCAATCAGTGTCGTAATAGAAAATAAAGTAAGGCAGGTGTTATTGTCAGTAATACACTACTCGGCATTCAGCAGTCCTATCAACGTCTAAAGTCACTTTTAACAATAATAAACACAATAGGTAAAATACTACTAGTACCAAAACCATAGTTACAAAGAACATCAATCCCCTGTTTTAAACTGTGTCCCTTTTTTGAAATATATTTCGTCCCTTGTAACATTTTCCCCCCATGTTCATTTTTCCTTGTAATAGTGGAGTTTTTTTCGTGATAGTCAACCTTGCTAGGTAGTGTAGAATATTAGGCAGCAACTGTTGCTCTTTCTGGCATGATCACTGCACTTTTCTTTGTCTCATACACCTAAGATAAAATATATATGTTACAATCTTGGTTTCGTTTACATGTGAGATGCCAGTATTTGTCTCGTGCACTTGGAAGATGACAGGTAAATATTTGTCTCGTGTACACGTGAGATGACAGGTAAATCTTACATTCTTTGTCGTGTACACGTAAGATGACAGGTCCGTGTATATCGCGGAACGTTTTATGTTGACGTTCGTACATGTCGTCAAATGTTGCATGTAGACGCATGTACATAACCCACGACGTCACATATTGTACTTAGGTATCGTCACCGCAGAAGGACGCTGAACGCCACGAAGAGTGGCAAGGCTAAGCGGGTATATTATGTTACAGTACAAACACTTTAACTTGTTTACATGTAATTAAAGAAGCTACTTATAACCACAATTATATTGTGCTCAGCGAGCAATGTTTGTGACCTTGGGTGGTGGTGGGCTGCTGCTGCTGCTGCTGCTGCTGCTGCTGCTGCTGCTGCCGCCGCCGCCGCCGCCGCCGCCGCCAGTCTGTGACACAGTCAAGTGTCATAATAAATAACATTAGGAAGGAGCACTGCATCAGACCTACTGGCCCAAGCTAGTCAGGTCCAAGTCACACCCACTCGTGTATTCGTCTAAGTTATTTTTTATACCTAAACAAGGTTTTAGCTTCAGTGACGTTACGCGGGAGTTTGTTCCACTCATCCACAACTCGAGTACCAAACCAGTGCTTTCCTGTATCCTAAATCTTTCTCCAGACGAGCCTGGCCCATGGCCGGGCTCCGAGAATAGTAAGATTGGACTCATCAAAGGTAACTTGAAATCATTGCATCGAGTCCAGTCCTGTCACACCTAACCATCCTATCTATGTTAGTGGAAGTTGACTATATTAAAATATAGGGTAATAGAAATTAAGTTATTCTAACGTAACTTTGAATAATTTAGTTTGTCTCGGTTTAAGTCGTGCAGAAATTGACTCGGTATAACGTTGTAGAACGAGCTTGTTGTGTTTAGGAGAGGTAGGCAGGCTGTATGGATGCACGTAAGTGGCAGCCCAGACCAGACCACAACACTAACAACCTAACTGACCTATTGATCAACAAGGAGAGAGAAGGATTGGACCTCGGGCCTGGCCAAGAAAATAGAACACTGGAAACCGGTGACAGGTAACTTACACGTAAAGATAAAATCCACTGCTTGTAAACCTCGGAGCCACAAGATTGTATTTCCAAGTATGTTTGCGTATGTACGCACGAACATGTGTAATGTCTACCTTGGTAATGGTAGTTCTTCATGGAAGAGATCACAATAATCTTGTGATTGTAAATATATAATGTCTACCTTGGTAATGGTAGTTCTTCATGGAAGAGATCACAATAAACTTGTGATTGTAAATATATAATGTCTACCTTGGTAATGGTAGTTCTTCATGGAAGAGATCACAATAAACTTGTGATTGTAAATATATAATGTCTACCTTGGTAATGGTAGTTCTTCATGGAAGAGATCACAATAAACTTGTGATTGTAAATATATAATGTCTACCTTGGTAATGGTAGTTCTTCATGGAAGAGGTCACAATAAACTTGTGATTGCAAATATATATGTCTACCTTGGTAATGGTAGTTCTTCATGGAAGAGATCACAATAAACTTGTGATTGCAAATATATAATGTCTACCTTGGTAATGGTAGTTCTTCATGGAAGAGATCACAATAAACTTGTGATTGCAAATATATAATGTCTACCTTGGTAATGGTAGTTCTTCATGGAAGAGATCACAATAAACTTGTGATTGCAAATATATAATGTCTACCTTGGTAATGGTAGTTCTTCATGGAAGAGATCACAATAAACGTGTGATTGTAAATATACAAAGTCTACCTTGGTAATGGTAGTTCTTCATGGAAGAGATCACAATAAACTTGTGATTGTAAATATATAATGTCTACCTTGGTAATGGTAGTTCTTCATGGAAGAGGTCACAATAAACTTGTGATTGCAAATATATATGTCTACCTTGGTAATGGTAGTTCTTCATGGAAGAGATCACAATAAACTTGTGATTGCAAATATATAATGTCTACCTTGGTAATGGTAGTTCTTCATGGAAGAGATCACAATAAACTTGTGATTGCAAATATATAATGTCTACCTTGGTAATGGTAGTTCTTCATGGAAGAGATCACAATAAACTTGTGATTGTAAATATATAATGTCTACCTTGGTAATGGTAGTTCTTCATGGAAGAGATCACAATAAACTTGTGATTGCAAATCTGCAAGAGTGAAAACAGGTAAACAATAGAGCGCTTCATGTTGCTACACGTGGTCGCGGCTCCTGGCCCCTCGCACCTTCACTATCATAATGGTACACCATTCCCACAGGTTGATAAGACACGTGTGCACCACTTAGGTGTCTTTATTCCCAAATATTTCGCCTACACAGTAGACTTCTTCAGTCAAGTACAGAGGAGACAGTAGATGTAAATTCCATGTAATCAGTTCATCATCCTTGAAGACGTAGTTTTGAGGTGGTCAGTCCCTCAACCAGGAGAAGAGTTGTTCCATAGTCTGGAACATTGTTCCAAACCCTGGAACAAAACTTCTCCTGGCTGAGGGATGTTCCATAGTCTGGAACATTGTTCCAAACCCTAGAACAAAACTCTTCTCCTGGCTGAGGGATGTTCCATAGTCTGGAACATTGTTCCAAACCCTGGAACAAAACTTCTCCAGGCTGAGAGATGCTCCATAGTCTGGAACATTGTTCCAAACCCTAGAACAAAACTCTTCTCCTGGCTGAGGGATGTTCCATAGTCTGGAACATTGTTCCAAACCATGGAACAAAACTTCTGGATGAGGGATGTTCCATAGTCTGGAACATTGTTCCAAACCATGGAACAAAACTTCTCCTGGATGAGGCATGTTCCATAGTCTGGAACATTGTTCCAAACCATGGAACAAAACTTCTGGCTGAGGGATGTTCCATAGTCTGGAACATTGTTCCAAACCTTGGAACAAAACTTCTGGCTGAGGGATGTTCCATAATCAGGAACATTGTTCCAAACCCTGGAACAAAACTTTTCTCCTGGCTGAGGGATGTTCCATAGTCAGGAACATTGTTCCAAACCCTGGAACAAAACTCTTCTCCTGGCTGAGGGATGTTCCATAGTCAGGAACATTGTTCCAAACCCTGGAACAAAACTTTTCCTGGCTGAGGGATGTTCCATAGTCAGGAACATTGTTCCAAACCCTGGAACAAAACTTATGGCTGAGGGATGTTCCATAGTCAGGAAAATTGTTCCAAACCCTGGAACAAAACTCTTCTCCTGGTTGAGGGATGTTCCATAGTCTGGAACATTGTTCCAAACACTGGAACAAAACTTCTGGCTGAGGGATGTTCCATAGTCTGGAACATTGTTCCAAACCCTGGAACAAATTTCTTCTCCTGGCTGAGGGATGTTCCATAGTCTGGAACATTGTTCCAAACCCTGGAACAAAACTTCTCCTGGCTGAGGGATGTTCCATAGTCTGGAACATTGTTCCAAACCCTGGAACAAAACTTCTGGCTGAGGGATGTTCCATAGTCTGGAACATTGTTCCAAACCCTGGAACAAAACTTCTCCTGGCTGAGGGATGTTCCATAGTCTGGAACATTGTTCCAAACCCTGGAACAAAACTTCTGGCTGAGGGATGTTCCATAGTCTGGAACATTGTTCCAAACCCTGGAACAAAACTTCTGGCTGAGGGATGTTCCATAGTCTGGAACATTGTTCCAAACTCTGGAACAAAACTTCTCCTGGCTGAGGGATGTTCCATAGTCTGGAACATTGTTCCAAACCCTGGAACAAAACTTCTCCTGGCTGAGGGACTGACCACCTCAAAACCACGTCTTGAAAGATGATAAACTCGTTACGTGGAATTTACGTCTCTAGGTGAAACCCTTCGCAATAAAGATACTTGACAGGTATACACGTGTTGGCGCTGGAAGCTGTGTCCCATGTAGACACCACAGTTAGGCAGATCAGGAAGTGTTTGGTGCAAGGTAACAAGTCATCTTGGAGACGAGTGTGTGTCAAGTCAGTGAAGCTCAGCGACTGACACTCACAAGACAGTGTCAACACCCGGGGTTCAACTTACTAAGTTTATTCAGGTATACATACAGTTACATTATCATACATATCAGCATGTGTGTCAAGAACTTAGGATAACCCATTGGGGTTCAGCCTTTTAACAACACTTACCTTTGAAGAGTTTCGAGAGTTTCTCTACTCTGAGTCCGGCCATGGGCCAGGCTCGTCTGGTGCAACAACAACTAAATACTTTTTCTAAGATGGAACGACATAGTCTTCCATAAGTCGGGGAAAATAAGGGGAAAAAAACTGTAAACTAGTTCCTGCAACAAGTGCCTGATCAACCAGGTTGTTGTGGTTTTGTAGGGCTGTGGGGCGCTACTAGCAACAGCCAGGTTGGTCAGGCAGTCAGAAAAGGTAGTGAGGATATAGCAGTGACATGGAACCATTTTGATTACTCCCTAATGTATCTTATTGTTCCCTAACTTTGTATTGTTTAAATTCTTGATACCATTTAGCGTCAGTTTCTTGGCTCAAACAATTCACAACTGAACGACAAAAAAAATAACGAAAGTAAAAGAAACCAAAGATGCTTTTGTTTTCGACTCGTATACAAAATCTACACCAAAAAATCACATCTGGCATTTTTTAAAGAGAGAAACAAAGAAACGAGTGTAATATTGTTAGGTAAGACACACTTGCAACAGTTTGGTATCTTTATTTGGAAACGTTTCGCCTACACAGTAGGCTTCTTCAGTCGAGTACAGAAAAGTTGGTAGAAGCAGAAGAAATGTGAAGACGATATAATCAGTCCATCATCCTTGAAGACGTAGTTTTGAGTGGAGATTCCAGCTCAGGAGTGGGGGGGAGACGGATAGGCTTTCCACGAGTCTGATACAATGATGACCGTTGAGCTGGTATTGACGAGGTTCGCGGACTACCGAAATCAGGTGTATTACCGCCGTGGTTGTGACAGAGATGACCTATACTGTCAGGAGTGATTAGGTCAGTTGTCAGGATTAGTGAGCTTACCCTCCAGTTTTTAGAGCATATTGTGATGGACGCCTGCCGTTGTTAGTAGGTGAACAGAGAAGCCTTACTAGTCACTGCGAGGGTGGATGTACGTTCTGGACTATCTCAAGGAGTATATTGCTATATTACTTGGTTAATCAGACCAAAGATGGTCAACCCAAATGAATTTTGTTTATAAATGACATTAAAAACTGTCAACATCTTCGCTATTTTTGACTTTACCATTCAAACACTATTACTGACTGAACCATTCAAACACTATTACTGACTGAACCATTCACAACGACTATATATGGCTTTACCATTCAAACACTATTGTTAATCAACCAATGACTTAACCATTCAAACACTATTACTGACTTTACCATTCAAACACTATTACTGACTTACCATTCAAACACTATTCTACCATTCAAACACTATTACTGCTTAACCATTCAAACACTATTACTGACTTTACCATTCAAACACTATTACTGACTTAACCATTCAAACACTATTACTGACTTTACCATTCAAACACTATTACTGACTTAACCATTCAAACACTATTACTGACTTAACCATTCAAACACTATTACTGACTTAACCATTCAAACACTATTACTGACTTTACCATTCAAACACTATTACTGACTTAACCATTCAAACACTATTACTGACTTTACCATTCAAACACTATTACTGACTTAACCATTCAAACACTATTACTGACTTAACCATTCAAACACTATTACTGACTTAACCATTCAAACACTATTACTGACTTAACCATTCAAACACTATTACTGACTTAACCATTCAAACACTATTACTGACTTAACCATTCAAACACTATTACTGACTTAACCATTCAAACACTATTACTGACTTAACCATTCAAACACTATTACTGACTTAACCATTCAAACACTATTACTGACTGAACCATTCAAACACTATTACTGACTGAACCATTCAAACACTATTACTGACTGAACCATTCAAACACTATTACTGACTTACCATTCAAACACTATCTGACTTAACCATTCAAACACTATTACTGACTTAACCATTCAAACACTATTACTGACATTCAAACACTATTACTGACTAACCATTCAAACACTATTACTGACATTCAAACACTATTACTACACATTCAAACACTATTACTGACTAACCATTCAAACACTATTACTGATAACCATTCAAACACTATTACTGACTTAACCATTCAAACACTATTACTGACTTAACCATTCAAACACTATTACTGACTTAACCATTCAAACACTATTACTGCTACCATTCAAACACTATTACTGACATTCATAACACATTACTGACATTCAAACACTATTACTGACTTAACCATTCAAACACTATTACTGACATTCAAACACTATTACTGACATTCAAACACTATTACTGACATTCAAACACTATTACTGACTTAACCATTCAAACACTATTACTGACTTAACCATTCAAACACTATTACTGACTTAACCATTCAAACACTATTACTGACTTAACCATTCAAACACTATTACTGACTTAACCATTCAAACACTATTACTGACTTAACCATTCAAACACTATTACTGACATTCAAACACTATTACTGACATTCAAACACTATTACTGACTTAACCATTCAAACACTATTACTGACATTCAAACACTATTACTGACATTCAAACACTATTACTGACATTCAAACACTATTACTGACATTCAAACACTATTACTGACATTCAAACACTATTACTGACTTAACCATTGGTGTGGTGTGTTCAGCACCTGCGGTGTTGAACACACCAACTCCAAGGCTGATGGACTGATTACCTCATCTTTTGTATATAGTTCTACTGTCTTCAAGTTTTGTCCTAGAATCTGTATTGATAAAGCCACTGGAGGGCGAAACGTCTACAATAAAGATACCCAGATGTTGCACATGTGTCTAATTTTCATCTTGTCGGTATTATAGACCATTCATGAACAACTTAGACAAAATGTGCGCAGGAGAAACTAAAAATGGGCAGAGGCATTTTTAAGGTAGGTTCTGAAAGCACAGTACTCTCCTCTATTTATCTCATCCTCATACCCGACACACACAAGCATAAATCATGGCATTGAATCATCCTTGCCGGATCTTACCTTTGACGAGATCCGAGAGTTGTTCTACTCACGGAGCCCGGCCATGGGCCAGGCTCGTCTGGTGATTGCGTGGTCAACCAACCACAGGATAGGCGTCCACAACCAATCTCAAAGTTGATATAAACCAGGTCTTCCAGGGGGCACAAAGAACAGTATGATTAAGAGAGAATATATTCCAGTTATTCTGAAATGGAATCAAATGAGGAAATAAACACTGGAACCCAGAGTTTATTTCCTCCAACCACTCTGAAGATTAATGTGAGGGAATCAGGAGTGATAATGTCAAAATAACTTAGCTTCAAGGATCACAACATTGTTACTATATACATAAGAAACCTGATAGGCTGAAGTGAAGCCCACCTACACCAATATTACTGCACACACTACATTTACTCTCCATATAAATCATTTAATCTCTCGCATTTTTGAAGATGTTTAACTTCCTTCAACTGGGCTCATGGAACGAGTGACAGTAAGATGCTTTGGAATTTCCATCTGGAGTGATTGGTCCCAAAAATGATGTCCCAAAAATGATTGGTCCCAAAAATGATTGGTCCCAAAAATGATTGGTCCCAAAAATGATTGGTCCCAAAAATGATTGGTCCCAAAAATGATTGGTCCCAAAAATGATTGGTCCCAAAAATGATGTCCCAAAAATGATTGGTCCCAAAAATGATGTCCAAAAAATGATTGGTCCCAAAAATGATGTCCCAAAAATGATTGGTCCCAAAAATGATAGGTGGTAAATGTGCACAGGGAATTACTAATGAAGAGACGAGAGGCTAGCCATATGGTGCAGGAAAAACAATGATTGCACTGAGAAGTAACTCAGTAAATGTTAGAACCTCGAGTTTTTAACAAATAAGGGAAATTACTAACAATCCACTAGGTGTCTTTGAGAGGGAACTTGATATGTAACTTAGTTCAGTTGCTTTCTTAGTATTGGTGGGAGGCCTTCATTAGGATGCATGCGGCTGGTACCAGCAGCCTGATAAGGTCATCTGGGAGACCTGATCTGGGACAGGGTCACAGTGTGGGTGTTCTCCGGAATAACTGCAGGTAAATTGCAGGTAGCGTTTCCAAATTATGGATTGTGATTTCATTCGTGTAGAAGGAAAGCAGTGCCTTCAGCATTTTCCCGGAGTGCATATATTTCTCTCTTTTTTCATTCACTGTGGGAGCACAGTATAGTTGGTGTCAGTAATGTAGGTGATTGAATTGATTCAGGTAGTGAGAGGTGTGTGTATCTTCCCCACATCTGTAATTTCACTTACCTAAAATGTGTAGAGTAATATTGTGGTTGAGGTAGTGCAGGTGTGGCGAAGATTATCATTGGCTTGGTGTCTCCTGTCTGGAAGGCTTTTGTTATGCAGCCTATCATTTGCCTTGCAGTTGTGTTAGTAACACTTGTGTTGCTTCAACGCAAGCTCTTCCAACCCAACTTCCTCTATCGAGGAGTTTAAGTATGTTCTGCAATCTGTTCTAGTTTTTCTCCATAGCTGAGTAGCTGTTCTGTAATCGTTGAAGAGTTTCTGTAGTCCACTGCAGATTTGATGTGTTCTCAACAAATGTCTCTCATTCAAATTCTTAATTGTATTTGCATGTTATGATTAACTTGACTATGATTATTGAAGCTAGCTGGCCCAGTGGCTAACGCGACGGTCTGGAGTTTTGAGACTCTGATTGCGGGTTCTAACCCCACCCGTGGTATGGTTATGGATTAACTTGTTGTTTAATCTATACGAGAATGAGAAAGACTTGCAAAAGCAAGTCTGGCCTTTATAAATGAAGACACAAGATACAAAGAATTATTCATGAGACGCGTGAGGCAAATACTCGAGTATGTAGACAGCTGACAGAATATAACATATACCTTTGATGGACTTCGAGAGTTTTGCTAGTCCCGCAGCCTGGCTCTGACTCAGGCTTGTCTGGTGCTTAATTAGTCTATCAAACCAGGTTGTTGCTACTTGTGGCTCGCTGACCCACATATCTATCATAGCCCGATTTAAATTGCTGGAACCGCCTCAAAGGCGGTTCCAGAGAACCGACGAATTGATAAATTAGACACATATGCAACACTTGGCTATCATTATTGAGGAAACGTTTCGCCACACAGTGGCTTCATCAGTCCATACAAAGGAGAATCGTGAAGAACAGGAGGAGTTTGAGGTAATCAGTCCCTCGGCCTTGAGTCGATGTAGTCAGTCCATCAATCTTGTAAAGAATACAGTATCCTGTCTGACACAGCAACATCTTGGTATCTTAATACAGGGAATTCTTCACTTGCCTAACCCTTGGCCACCACCTACTTCCACATTGTACAAATGTGACACCACCTGCGACTGCTGCACCTCTCCTGCCTACGGTATACAAGTTTCTCCTTCGCACATTTGAACGAAAATCTCCTCAGTAGATGACAGGAAAATTGTAGAAAGATTTAAAGTTTTTCAGTGGATAACATGACTCTCAGTGGTGATAGGCTCCCATCTGCATACATATAGAAAGACCGAAGATTCAAAAGTAACACTATACAAAACCCAAGAGGATCATTTAGTAGAACGAAAGGAACACATGAAACACCTGGAAGTCATAATGTCGGCTGAACTTTCTTTCAAAGAACACAATAAAGTAATTGTCACGATATCTAGGAAAATGGCAGGATTCATAATTAGAACTTTTAATATAGGGGAAATAGTGCCAATGGTGACACTATTGATATAGCTTGTGCTCTCTCGTTTAGAGTAATGCTCGGTGTTGATGGCCCGTTTAGGGCAGGAAGATGCCAGTACTGGAACAGATACAGCGATCTTTTATGGCCTCACAACCAATAAAGCATTTAAGTTGCTGGGAACTCCTCAAAGTCCTTAATATGTACTCAGTGGAAAGGAATGATAATATAAACATGGAAAGTATTTGAGGACCTGTCCCAAATCTACACACTGCCATAACATACTGGAGTGCAGTGGGCACAATAAGTAAACTTTGTATAAACATCTGTGGCCCTAGACTATGCAACATCTTACCAGAAGACACAAACACTGCTGGGACAAGTGTAGAAGTATCTGTTCAACCGGGCTGTGGTTCGTATGTCAGTTTGTGTGCGGCCAGGAGTAACACCATGGTTGATCAGGCCCTGATCCACCGCGAGGCCTGGTCACAGACCGGGCCGCGGGGGCGTTGACCCCTGAAACCCTCTTCAGATATACTCCAGGTAAGTGCCAGATCACCCAGGCTGTGATATGTGAACCAGCAGTAACAGCCTGGTTGACTAGACAAGCCTGGCCCAGGGCGGGGCTCCAAAAGTACGATAAAGTCTCGAAACTCATCACAGGTATCTCAAAGGTAAAGTTGTATCCTAGGTTCCGCTGTAATGCGATACACTTTGAAAGTATCACTGAAGGAGCCCCATCATAACCTGGTCTTACTGTTGGGATAATGAAGGGAAAAACTAGCTGCTAGAGGATACAGTAGATTGTGGAGACTACAGCCTTTCATCAGTGTCCAAATGAATACAGCGGACAGTCAGCTCAACTAATAACATTAAGAGCTGCAGCTCAGAACTGGCAATCATAGCTAATACATAGATGATGTAGTGTGCTCTCAGAATTGTGGGGAATGTTGGGGCAGGATGGGAGTCCATGGTCCTAGTCTGCCTCCTACAACACTCATGTAGTGTGCTCTCTGAATTGTGGGGGAATGTTGGGGCAGGATGGGAGTCCATGGTCCTAGTCTGCCTCCTACAACACTCATGTAGTGTGCTCTCTGAATTGTGGGGGAATGTTGGGGCAGGATGGGAGTCCATGGTCCTAGTCTGCCTCCTACACCACTCATGTAGTGTGCTCTCAGAATTGTGGGGGAATGTTGGGGCAGGATGGGAGTCCATTGTCCTTGTCTGCCTCCTACACCACTCATGTAGTGTGCTCTCAGAATTGTGGGGGAATGTTGGGGCAGGATGGGAGTCCATGGTCCTTGTCTGCCTCCTACAACACTCATGTAGTGTGCTCTCAGAATTGTGGGGGAATGTTGGGGCAGGATGGGAGTCCATGGTCCTAGTCTACCTCCTACACCACTCTTGTAGTGTGCTCTCAGAATTGTGGGGGAATGTTGGGGCAAGATGGGAGTCAATGGTCCTAGTCTGCCTCCTTCACCACTCATGTAGTGTGCTCTCAGAATTGTGGGGGAATGTTGGGGCAGGATGGGAGTCCATGGTCCTAGTCTGCCTCCTACACCACTCATGTAGTGTGCTCTCAGAATTGTGGGGGAATGTTGGGGCAGGATGGGAGTCAATGGTCCTAGTCTGCCTCCTACACCACTCATGTAGTGTGCTCTCAGAATTGTGGGGAATGTTGGGGCAAGATGGGAGTCCATGGTTCTGTCTGCCTCCTACACCATGTAGTGTGCTCTCAGAATTGTGGGGATGTTGGGGCAGGATGGGAGTCCATGGTCCTAGTCTGCCTCCTACACACTCATGTAGTGTGCTCTCAGAATTGTGGGGAATGTTGGGGCAGGATGGGAGTCCATGGTCCTAGTCTGCCTCCTACACCACTCATGTAGTGTGCTCTCAGAATTGTGGGGGAATGTTGGGGCAGGATGGGAGTCCATGGTCCTAGTCTACCTCCTAAACCACTCTTGTAGTGTGCTCTCAGAATTGTGGAGGAATGTATAGCCACCTCCTACACAGTTTAGTGTGTTCAAACTGTGGAGTGGGCAGATGAGTCAGGTTTGTTCCCACTGCTTGTGAGTGAACGGTAACACCTTGAAGACAGTGTTAGTCAGTGTCACACCTTTTGAAGACTTGAAGAATGTTAGTCAGTGTCCACTGCTTGTGAGTGAACGTAACACCTTGAAGACAGTGTTAGTCATGTCATCGTAGTGACTAACACCTGAAGACAGTGTTAGTCAGTGTCACACTGCTTGTGAGTGAACGTAACACCTTGAAGACAGTGTTAGTCAGTGTCACACCTTGAAGACAGTGTTAGTCAGTGTCACACTGCTTGTGAGTGAACGTAACACCTTGAAGACGAGTGTTAGCAGTGTACACCTTGAAGACAGTGTTAGTCAGTGTCACACTGCTTGTGAGTGAACGTAACACCTTGAAGACAGTGTTAGTCAGTGTCACACCTTGAAGACAGTGTTAGTCAGTGTCACACTGCTTGTGAGTGAACGTAACACCTTGAAGACAGTGTTAGTCAGTGTCACACCTTGAAGACGTTAGTAGTGTATGGTCAGTGTACACCTGAAGACAGTGTTAGTCAGTGTCACACTGCTTGTGAGTGAACGTAACACCTTGAAGACAGTGTTAGTCAGTGTCACACCTTGAAGACAGTGTTAGTCAGTGTCACACTGCTTGTGAGTGAACGTAACACCTTGAAGACAGTGTTAGTCAGTGTCACACCTTGAAGACAGTGTTAGTCAGTGTCACACTGCTTGTGAGTGAACGTAACACCTTGAAGACAGTGTTAGTCAGTGTCACACTGCTTGTGAGTGAACGTAACACCTTGAAGACAGTGTTAGTCAGTGTCACACTGCTTGTGAGTGAACGTAACACCTTGAAGACAGTGTTAGTCAGTGTCACACTGCTTGTGAGTGAACGTAACACCTTGAAGACAGTGTTAGTCAGTGTCACACTGCTTGTGAGTGAACGTAACACCATGAAGACAGTGTTAGTCAGTGTCACACTGCTTGTGAGTGAACGTAACACCTTGAAGACAGTGTTAGTCAGTGTCACACTGCTTGTGAGTGAACGTAACACTCTGAAGACAGTGTTAGTCAGTGTCACACTGCTTGTGAGTGAACGTAACACCATGAAGACAGTGTTAGTCAGTGTCACACTGCTTGTGAGTGAACGTAACACCATGAAGACAGTGTTAGTCAGTGTCACACTGCGTAGTGAACGTAACACTATGAAGACAGTGATTAGTCAGTCACACTGCTTAGTGAGTGAAGTAACACCATGAAGACAGTGTTAGTCAGTGTCACACTGCTTGTGAGTGAACGTAACACATGAAGACAGTGTTAGTCAGTGTCACACTGCTTGGTGAACGTAACACCTTGAAGACAGTGGTCAGTGTACTGCTTTGGGAACGTACACTTGAAGACAGTGTTAGTCAGTGTCACACTGTGGAGTGAACGTAACACCATGAGACAGTGTTAGTCAGTGTCACACTGCTTGTGATGACGAACACTGAAGATGTTAGCAGTGTCACACTGCTTGTGAGTAACGTAACACTTGAAGACAGTGTTAGTCAGTGTCACACTGCTTGTGAGTGAACGTAACACCATGAAGACAGTGTTAGTCAGTGTCACACTGCTTGTGAGTGAACGTAACACCTTGAAGACAGTGTTAGTCAGTGTCACACTGCTTGTGAGTGAACGTAACACCTTGAAGACAGTGTTAGTCAGTGTCACACTGCTTGTGAGTGAACGTAACACCATGAAGACAGTGTTAGTCAGTGTCACACTTGAAGACATAAAAGGGTATCAGTGTCACACTGCTTGTGAGTGAACGTAACACCATGAAGACAGTGTTAGTCAGTGTCACACTGCTTGTGAGTGAACGTAACACATGAAGCCCCTGCTTGTGAGTGAACGTAACACCTTGAAGACAGTGTTAGTCATTATGACTCATCTTTTAAGTGAACATATCATCATAAAGACAGTATTGGTCACTACCAGTCATGAGTGAACATATAGACAGTATTGGTGACTACCAGTCATGAGTGAACATAAAGACAGTATTGGTCACTACCAGTCATGAGTGAACATATAGACAGTATTGGTCACTACCAGTCATGAGTGAACATATAGACAGTATTGGTGACTACCAGTCATGAGTGAACATATAGACAGTATTGGTGACTACCAGTCATGAGTGAACATATAGACAGTATTGGTGACTACCAGTCATGAGTGAACATAAAGACAGTATTGGTCACTACCAGTCATGAGTGAACATATAGACAGTATTGGTCACTACCAGTCATGAGTGAACATATAGACAGTATTGGTCACTACCAGTCATGAGTGAACATATAGACAGTATTGGTCACTACCAGTCATGAGTGAACATATAGACAGTATTGGTGACTACCAGTCATGAGTGAACATATAAACTGTATTGGTCACTACCAGTCATGAGTGAACATATAGACAGTATTGGTGACTACCAGTCATGAGTGAACATATAGACAGTATTGGTGACTACCAGTCATGAGTGAACATGTAGACAGTATTGGTCACTACCAGTCATGAGTGAACATGTAGACAGTATTGGTGACTACCAGTCATGAGTGAACATATAGACAGTATTGGTCACTACCAGTCATGAGTGAACATGTAGACAGTATTGGTCACTACCAGTCATGAGTGAACATGTAGACAGTATTGGTCACTACCAGTCATGAGTGAACATGTAGACAGTATTGGTCACTACCAGTCATGAGTAAACATATAGACAGTATTGGTGACTACCAGTCATGAGTAAACATATAGACAGTATTGGTCACTACCAGTCATGAGTGAACATATAGATAGTATTGGTCACTACCAGTCATGAGTGAACATATAGACAGTATTGGTTACTACCAGATAGACCCCAGTGGACTGTCCAGTATGTGCCCATACACCCTTCACCACACTGTGGAAATCACCACCACCACCAGTATTATTAGGTACCAGTATGACTTCAAAAGATGTCGTCAATAGCTTGTTTTTCTTTACATATGGATAGCTAGGAACAGAACAGCTGATATGTTATTCTAACAACTTTTCTTTAAAACTGTTCAAAGATAGAGTGCCATGCTTCCATTATTTGGGGTATAAATACCCCACAGTTAAGAACCCCTGTTATCTAGGATATAGTTGCAGGGCGTTTATCTTCTCCACGCTCTTTACATTGTCTTTCCGTTGTGAGTTGCAACACCAACCTACCACTTACACAGGTAGCCAGGTTCCTCATCTGTGCATTATTATAATAACTTACTGAAGTCACAGATATGAATTTTATAATAATCCTATGAAAACCATGATTGCTACTTTCATATATAGAGGATATTGCTGACAGTATCCCTCAAGATGTTAGCTTTTCGGATGATGGGGGGGGATGGGGGGTAAGTCTACAGACAGCTTATCGTGTGGGAAAGATATTGTTGGCATTCTTCCCTGGGAGTGATGTGGGGAGTAAGGCCTCTTGCAATATTCTATGGACGGTGAAGGCATCTTCGATGCATTTCTGTTCTTTCTCCAGAAATTATTACGAGTCCTGATGGAGCGTAGGAAGAATCTTGTCTAGTCTTAGGTTGTTGGTGGGAAGAATAGTGTATAAAGTCGTTTTCATGGCAACATTTTCTATAAAGAGAAAACCCAAGGTGGATACTGTTGTCATAACCAACAAAGACCTCAGACACAAGAGTATTACTGCTGCAGGAGTCTCCGGTATCCCGTGTGGAGGTGTAGTAAGGTATACATAGGTCAGACAGTGACCTTCACACTGGTTTGCAGGGACACTACGCTTAAATGGTGGATGATAATACAAGTGTCGTTCACCACGTACACACGATGACCTATGGAGCACCACTACACTTGTATCGGGACTAAACCAAACGAAACAAAAATGGAAAGCAGCCATTATTTATGTGACACTCGGAGAGAACGAGGGAATATACACACTGGCAGGTTCCATCGCTCAGTTGTAATGCTCTTTTTGATAGAAATGTTGCCTGTGGGTCTCACCCCCACCCAACTGCACATCACCGCCTAAATTGCTTATGGTTTGACTCCTCTCCCCTCCCCCTCCCTCCTCTCCCCCTCTCTCCCCCTCTCCTCCCACTTTCCCCCTCCTCCCCCTCCCTCCTCTCCCTCTCTCCTCTCCCCTCCTCTCTCCCCTCCTCTCCCCCTCTCTCTCCCCTCTCCTCCTCCTCCCCTCCCTCTCCCTCTCCCCCTCTCCCCTCCCTCTCCCTCCTCTCCTCTCTCCTCTCTCCCTCTTCTCTCTCTCCCTCTCCCTCCCAACTCTCTCCCCCTCTCTCCCTCCCTCCCTCCCCTCTCTCCCCCTCTCCTCTCCCCTCCTCTCCTCCCCCTCTCCCTCTCTCTCTCCCTCCCTCCCTCTCTCCCTCTCCCTCCCCTCTCTCTCCCCTCTCTCCCTCTCTCCCCCTCTCTCCCCTCCCCCTCCCCCCCTCTCCCCCTCCCCTCCTATCCTCTCTCTCTCCCTCTCCTATCCCTCTCTCCCCTCTGTCTCTCCCCTCTGTCTCTCTCTCCCCTCTCCCTCTCTCCCCTCTCCCCTCTCCTTCCTTGACCTAACTGGTTACCTCACATATAACCTGTCCTGAGGCTGACTTGAAGGTGATTGTTTACCCAACAGTGTATTGTATCTTAGCAAGACTCACGAAATCATAATGACACGATTGCAAACAAACTATATCACGGGTGGTGCCTATGCTAACCTTCCTATGGTGTAGAAATATACCAGTGGCTTACGCGACGGTCTGGAGTTTTGAGACTCTGACCGCGGGTTCGAACCCCACCCGTGATATGGTTTATTGTATCTTAGTTTTGTATACTTGATAAAGAGCAGTCCTGGACTCGAAGACTTTTCAAGATGTCTTAAAACTTATTTTTATTGCTACATTGGACCCTGATGCAATATTGCGAAAAAGGTAGAGAAGGTGTGGTACGTAGCCACAACCTGGATCCCCAGTGAAGGAACACTCATAGAATAAAGAGTAACAAGGTAGGTAGATATCTTGTAATTAATGAGTATTGAGAGAGTAGAGTGTTATGGCTGTAAGTGGCTCATAGACTCTTAAAGTGAAGCAGTATGTGTAATGAGGCAGAGCTAGTGAGAGAGATGTGTTCAGTCCATCATCACCCACACAGTAGGCTTCTTCAGTCAAGTACAAGAGTGAGCAGAAGCAGTAAAGACGATGTCATCGGTCCATCACCCTTGACGTAATTTTGAGGTGGTTAGTCCCTCAGCCTGGATAGGAGTTTTGCTCCATAGTCTGGAAGCCTGGTCTGTGAAGCACCGGGGGTAGAAAAACTCTGAAACTCATCAAAGGTATACCTGGCTGGAATCATTAGCGTATATTAAAAGGTATATATTTTATGGCGGTGTTTTGAGTGATGTATATTTTGATGGCAGATACAAGTACCTGTTAATATTACATATTTGCAAATAACCACATTTCAACGAATGACAAATAACGTGTGTCAAGGGACGTTATTTATGAAAAACCACGCACGCGTGATTGATAGTCGATTACTTTGGTCAGAGCCCCCGTGACCCACTCCCAAACCAGGTCAACCTGGTTGATGACCTCATTAATCAGGCTCTTGGTGTTAGTACCATGCATTCCAGTGTAGACAGCATAACCTAGCTGAGTATCAACTGACTTAAGAGGCACGTTAGTTCCCCCTGTCTTCTAATATGTTATTTTTCCACTATAATCTACCTTGTCCATAATTACTATCGCATTTGCTTTGTCTGTTTCGTAAGGTGAAGTCCAGGATCTTTCCTTAATTCATGGTATAACTTAAATCTTTGTGAATTGTGTTGTAGAAGTCTGAGGTGTACTCACACCTCTACAACAAGGTAGATTATAGTGGAAAAATGAGCATGTCCTGAGCTTCTCTCACACATATACTTCACAATTGTCCTCAAAGATTTCTTAAGTTATACCATGAATTAAGGAAAGATCTTAGACTTTACCTTAAGAAAGCAGACAAACAAATGTGATAGTAATTGTGGACAAGGTAGATTATAGGGAATAAATTAACATGGTATTAGCAGACAGTGAAACTCACACGCTCTGTAATCATTTGTATGTGATCAATCATATGTTGTTGTAGGGCGCGAGTCTCAGCTCTGGCCCCGCCTCTCCAGTCTCAGCTCTGGCCCCGCCTCTCGTGTCTCAGCTCTGGCCCCGCCTCTCGTGTCTCAGCTCTGGCCCCGCCTCTCGAGTCTCAGCTCTGGCCCCGCCTCTCGAGTCTCAGCTCTGGCCCCGCCTCTCGTGTCTCAGCTCTGGCCCCGCCTCTCAACTTGCCGCTGGCTATATTCACTCTTTGCCTCTTAAAACGGTGTATTGAGCCTGCATCCACCACTTCCTCACCGCAAATATCCCGCTTTACGGCCACCCTGAGACTGAAACAAAATACTTGTTGACATCCGTGTGGTTCATGTGTGTTTAACTTCACCTTTGTCCCCGAGTTCTTGTTCTCACCTCTCAAACAGTGTGTCCCTGTCTTACTCTGTTAATTCCCCCTGAGTATTATGTTATTATGTCCCCTCTGGATCTTCTGTACTCCAATGTCGTTAGATTCACTTCATTAGCCTCTTCTCGTAGCTTATGCCCCTTAACTCAAAAAATCTTCGTCACGTACTAATGCACTTTCTCCGCTTTCTTAACAGGCTTCCTTAGGTGTGGGTTCCGTACTGTTTCTACGTACTCCACGGTGTGGGTTCCGTACTGTTTCTACGTACTCCAGGGTGTGGGTTCCGTACTGTTTCTACGTACTCCAGGGTGTGGGTTCCGTACTGTTTCTACGTACTCCAGGGTGTGGGTTCCGTACTGTTTCTACGTACTCCAGGGTGTGGGTTCCGTACTGTCTTCTGCAGTACTCCAGGGTGTGGGTTCCGTACTGTTTCTACGTACTCCAGGGTGTGGGTTCCGTACTGTTTCTATCGTACTCAAGGGTGTGGGTTCCGTACTGTTGCTACGTACTCCAGGTGTGGGTTCCGTACTGTTTCTACGTACTCCAGGTGTGGGTTCCGTACTGTTTCTACGTACTCCAGGTGTGGGTTCCGTACTGTTTCTACGTACTCCAGGTGTGGGTTCCGTACTGTTTCTACGTACTCCAAGGTGTGGGTTCCGTACTGTTGCTACGTACTCCAAGGTGTGGGTTCCGTACTGTTGCTACGTACTCCAAGGTGGGTTCCGTACTGTTTCTACGTACTGGTGGGTTCCGTACTGTTCTACGTACTCCAAGGTGTGGGTTCCGTACTGTTGCTACGTACTCCAAGGTGTGGGTTCCGTACTGTTGCTACGTACCCTGGTGTACTACTAAGGTGTGGGTTCCGTACTGTTTCTACGTACTCCAAGGTGTGGGTTCCGTACTGTTGCTACGTACTCCAAGGTGTGGGTTCCGTACTGTTGCTACGTACTCCAAGGTGTTGGTTCCGTACTGTTGCTACGTACTCCAAGGTGTGGGTTCCGTACTGTTGCTACGTACTCCAAGGTGTGGGTTCCGTACTGTTGCTACGTACTCCAATGTTTGAAGTATGTTACATAAAGTGTCAGTAATGACTCTTTTTGATATTCCTAAAGAGCACTCTTAGAGTTGCCAGGCGAACATGGTCTGCAGAGTTTATTTGGTTGACCTGAGCCTCTGGCGATATGCTAGACACTATGCTCACCCTTAGGTCTTTTCTTTGAGTGAGGTCTATAGCCTCTGCCCTCTGAGGCTATGTTTTGTGTTTGTTCTCCCGTCTTCTTCCCAAATCTTCATGACCTTGTATTTACTTGAAAGTTGAATTCAGACAACCAGTTATTGGATCAATCTTGCAGTTTGTCCAGATCCATTTGCAGCCGTTCCCCGTCCTCTTCTGTTAATATTCTTATCACAAACCACAAACAGTATTGGATCCAATACCAATCCTTGGGATAACCTGTATGTTACTCTTAATCGCTCTCTCTCTTCCCAGACTATTACTCCTTGCCTCCTTCCCTTGAGGTACTCTTTCATCCACAAGCGTAGGTTCCTTATTATTCCTACCTGCACCTCAGGTTTTTGCCCAAATCTCGCGTGGTCCTATATCAAATGAGTTCTTGCAGTCTAAGATAATGCTTCTCTCTCTCTCTCTCTCTCTCTTCTATGCTTTCTGTCTCTGTCTCTCTCTGTCTCTGCTCTTCTCTGTCTCTCTCTCTCTGTCTGTCTCGTCTCTCGTCTCTCTGTCTCTGTCTGTCTCTCTCTGTCGTTCTGTCTCTGTCTCGTCTGTCTCTGTCTCTGTCTGCTGCTCTGTCTCTCTCTCTGTCTCTCTCTCTGTCTCTCTCTGTCTTCTCTCTCTGTCTCTCTCTCTGCTTCTCTCTCTCTGCTCTTCTCTGTCTCTCTCTCTCTCTCTCTCTCTCTCTCTGTCTCTCTCTCTCTCTGTCTCTGTCTCTCTGTCTCTGCTCTCTCTCTCTCTCTGGTTCGTATGTTGGATTGTGTGCGGCTGGCAGAAACAGCTTGGTTGATGAGTTCCTGATCCACCGTGAGGTCTGGTCATTACTATTTAATATCTTTATTTACTACAAGTACATGTACAATGAAACACAGCAATATAGAAAGCCGCTTGTTATGTAGATAATTTCGGGCAAATTAGGTAATTTGTCCCAGGATGCGACCCACACCAGTCGACTAACACCCAGGTACCCATTTTATTGATGGGTGAACAGGGACAACAGGTATAGGGAAACACATCCAATGTTTCTACCCTCGCCGGGAATCGAACCTGGACACTCAGCATGTGAAGCGAGAGTTTTTGCCTACCAGGCCACGGGTCACCATATGGACCGGGCTGTGGGGGCATTGACCCCCAGAACACCCTCTAGGTATCTGTTTATTCCTCTCCCCTCTGCCTCACTAGTTTTCTCTCTTTGCTTGTCACTTGATATCCAGCTGGAAATATAACATCTGATATTATTTAGCTCAGCTTTGTCTCTGTGATAGCTATGATGTCTGGATTTACATTAACTACTGTTGATAGTCCGTGGGCGTTTGAGTGTCACACACTAGTTTACTTTACCCTGTACACTGGTTTTTGGTTTTTGCTTCCTCTGCATGTTGCTCAGCTGACAGGTGTGAGGGAGGAAGTGTTGGGGTTAGTGTGTGTATCTCCACCTAGGAAATGGTCAGGGGGAGGGAGCGGGAGTGGAGGGCAGCGTGTGGTTGAGGTTGGGAGTTCCCGATACTCGGGGTCTAGTCCTGATCCAGGTATACACAATTATAGCATCGTGTGGTCGTCAGGCACACCCTTTCCATCCTTGAATCCTCTCCTGACCTATATGGGACCAGAAGTGCATGTGTGTGGTGGTGGTAGTAGTAGAATAGTAGTAGTTACTAGTTGTCAAAGGCACCGGTCGCAAATAATGTAACAGAAATAATTGCTGGCGGCAGCTCAGATGAAAAGTCACACATACATGAGCTGCTGAATTTCTGCAATAAACACACCCTAAGTCAGCAGATAGTGGAGCCAACAAGACTGGAGAACACACTAGACCTTCACATATAATGAAGACCTGGAAATGCAAACAGCTACGAGTGTACCTTCATCAAATTAACTTCAATAACAAGAACATCAACTGGGACCAGGTAAACTATGTCCTAAATGAAACATGTTGGCAAGATATCTTAAATAACATGGACCCTAACCAGTGCCTTGAAAACATCAATTTCCTGGCACCTGAACTATGTTCAAGGCATATTACCCTAACAAAAAAGAAGAAAAGTAAACTGGAGAGAGAGAGAGAGACGCTCCCTCTACAACAGAAGGTGAAGAATCGCTGAGCTCCTCAAGACTGCTAGATCATCTGAAACACGGAAGGAAGCGCTAACCAGGGAAGTGGAAAATATTGAGCTTAAGTTAAAAGACTCGTACAGGATCCAGGAGAGACAAGAGGAGCTAAAAGCGATTAGTGAAATTGAAAGAAATTCGAAATATTTCTTTTCATATGCCAAAAACAAAGCAAAACCACATCTTGTATAGGGTCCCTGCTCAGAAGATGAATCTTACACAGATGACAACAAAGAAATGAGTGAGATACTGAAGTCTCAAAACTACTGTGTTTAGCGAGACACTAATCAGTAAAGATCGATAATACAAATAATTTTTTCATGAATGAGCCTCAAAACCCTGTCAATATATGAGAAAACTTCTGACATAACCCTAACTCCACTAGACTTTGAGAAAGCCATTGACAACATGCCCATGCACTCAGCCCCAGGCCCAGACTCGTGGAACTCTGTGTTCATTAAGAACTGCAAGAAACCCCTTTCGCCCTAAGTAAGCTATGGAGAGGAGCATAGACACAGGTGAGATTCCATGGATATAGCCCCACTCCATAATGGTGGCAGCAAAGCAATTGCTAAGAACTATAGACCAATAGCTCTAACGTCCCACATCATAAAAATCTTTGAAAGAGTTCTAAGAAGCAGGATTGCAAACCACTTGGATTCCCAACAATTGCACAATCCAGGGCAACATGGGTTCAGAGCAGGTCGCAAGTGCGATCAAGGTGTAATAGCAACAAAATGCGTGCTAAAGGGATAATTTGGCAAATGGGCAGATTGATCTTCAACTTTCTAACCAATCGAACACGAGTACTGGTAAACAGAGTTAAATCGGAAGCTGCCATAGTGAAGAGCTCTGTTTCACAAGGCACAGTACTCGCCCCCATCCTGTTCCTCATTATCATATCAGACATAGACAGAAATGTAAACCATAGCACCATATCATCCTTTGCAGATGATACTAGGATCTGCATGAGAGTGTCATCCATTGAGGACACGGCAAATCTCCAAGAAGATATAAACCAAGTTTTCCAATGGGCAAAGAGAACAATATGATCAATGAAGACAAATTCTAACTACTCTGTTATGGAAAACTGGAGGAAATAATAGCTAGGACTGAGTATACTACAAACTCTAATCACACAATAGAGCGGAAAATTAATGTGAAAGACCTGGGAGTGATAATGTCAGAGGATCTCATCTTCAAGGACCACAACAGTGCCACTATCACATCTGCGAGGAAAATGATAGGATGGATAATGAGAACATTCAAGACAAGAGATGCCAAGCCAATGATGATCCTTTTTAAATCACTTGTTCTCTGTAGGCTGGAATACTGCTGTACATTACCATCCCCATTCAAGGCAGGTGAAATTGCAGATATAGAGAATGTACAAAGAACCTTTACTGCACATATAAGTTCCATCAAACACCTTAACTACTGGGAACGCTTGGAAGCACTTGACTTGTAATCACTGGAGCGCAGGCGAGAGATGCATCATAACCTTCACCTGGAAAATATTAGAGGTTATTGTCCCTAATCTGCACACACAAATCACTCCCTACGAAAGCAAAAGACTTGGCAGACGTGCAACATACCCCCAGTGAAAAGTAGGGGAGCCATTAGTGCACTTAAGAGAAAGCACAGTAAATGTCTGGGGCCCACCAGGCATAAAGGTAATTACCAATAGACCCCTACTCCAGATATCTGTCCACTTTAGGTATCTGTCCAGCTCTTCTTGAGCTGGACAGATACATAAAGGCAGTGCTGGATCAGACGGGCTGTAGTTCGTACGGTGGACTTAGTGCGGCCAGCAGTAACAGCCTAGTTAATCTGGCCCTGATCCACCGGGAGGCGTGGTCATGGACTGGGCCGCGTGGGCGTTGATCCCCGGAATAGCCTCCAGGTAGGTTGATAGACACTTGTCCTGTTGTGTGTGTGTGAGCGAACAACTCAGCAACATGGAGATACATAGACACAATGATAGATAGGTGTTACAAAGAGTAAAAGACACAGTACTGTGACTGGCACTATACACAACCCGTACATGGGACAGAAAAACTTATGACGACTTTTAGCTTCGTCCTGGACCATTAACTAGTTTGTGTTCCCAGTCGGACCGACACAGCTACAGACAGCATTCAAATATCCTGATGTAGGTAACAGCTCTTAACTTGTTAATAAAGTTAGGAACCTTAACGTAACCTTGTAAAAACCCTGTGTAAGACAAAAAGAGGGAGGGAAGGGTAGGTAGGTGAGTAAATATAAGGTAAAGAGGCGTTGACTGGAGGAGTGAGTGTTGTCAGGGAATGTTATCTGACTGCTTCCACAACACAGTGGCAATAATATGGCATCACTGTGACCTCCTGCTGTGTCTTGAGCTGCTACCGTGTTCTCCCTGACGGGTTCAAGGGTATCTATTTGTTGACGTTTCGCCATCCAGTGGCTTTATCAATCCAAATTGAAGGACATAATGCGAAGATAGTGGAACTATATAAAAAAGACGAGATAATAAAGCTTTAGTCTTCCCATTATGTCCTTGAATTTGTATACATTAAGCCACTGCATGGCTAAACGTCTACAGATACTCAGATGTTGTCGGTACTGTGTAGCATGCATGTAAAACGTCCTTTATAACGTTAATAAATGTCATATCACTGGTCTACAGAAGCGACAGGTAGGAATGTGTCTAACAATGGCTTATGTTGATTGTTGAAAATAATAAAGTATTGGTATGAGTCTCTTCTAATAAATGTTCTCTCGCTCTTTCAGAAAATGATAAACCAAGAGGTAAGTTGTAAGCAGAGTGTGTGGGGCTGTGCTTTATTGTGAGCTTTATCATGCTTCAAGGTAAGCTTTATACACACAACACTGCTGTTTCTTTGTGCTTGTGACCGTGGTGAGCTGTATCATGCTTCAAGGTAAGCTTTATACACACACACAACACTGCTGTTTCTTTGTGCTTTATTGTGAGCTTTATCATGTTTGAAGGTAAGCTTTATACACACACTTGTGAGTGTGGTGAGCTGTATCATGCTTCAAGGTAAGCTTTATACACACACACAATACTGCTGTTTCTTTGTGCTTTGTTGTGAGCTTTATCATGTTTGAAGGTAAGCTTTATACACACACTTGTGAGTGTGGTGAGCTGCTATCATGCTTCAAGGTAGCTTTATACACACACACATACTGCTGTTTCTTTGTGCTTTGTTGTGAGCTTTATCATGTTTGAAGTGCTTTATACCCTCTTGTGAGTGTGGTGAGCTGTATCATGCTTCTGCTGCTTTTACACACACAATCTGCTGTTTCTTTGTGCTTTGTTGTAGCTTTATCATGTTTGAAGGTAAGCTTTATACACACACTTGTGAGTGTGGTGAGCTATATCATGCTTCAAGGAATGAAGGTAAGCTTTATACAAAGTCAGTAGTGTTGTTTCTGTGCTTGTGAGTGTGGTGAGCTTTATCAAGCTTCTAGGAATGGAGGTAAGCTTAATACAGTCAACACCCTCCTCGTGTTTATCATCTTAGTGTTGCTGATGTGTTATCCCCGAGACGCGCTCTACCTAAGCTGATATTGCCGGATTTCCTACTGTTAGTTGTGGCTCATGTATATCTTACCCCATACAGCTCTCTCTCTCTCTCTCTCTCTCTCTCTCTCTCTCTCTCTCTCTCTTCTCTCTCTCTCTCTCTCCTTCCTCTCTCTCCTTCCTCTCTCTCTCCTTCCTCTCTCTCTCCTTCCTCTCTCTCTCCTTCTCTCTCTTCTCTCTCTTCTCTCCTTCTTCTCTCTCTCTCTCTCTCTCTCTCTGTCTTCTCTCTTTCTCTCTCTCTCTCTCTCTGTCTCTCTCTTCTCTTTCTCTCTCTCTGTCTCTCTCTCTCTCTCTCTTTCTCTCTCTCTCTGTCTCTCTCTCTCTCTCTCTCTCTCTCTCTCTCTCTCTCTCACAGAGCTGCAGGCAGGTGAGGAAATACCTTAAGTGTTTTCACTCTCCTATCTCACTACGTATGACTGGTAAACATTACTACGTTCTTACATTTACTATACACTTGTATCTTCATATTTTGCTTCTTTATCATTCTTTTTTTTTTTAAGACTCACACTTGTGATTATTAATTATTGTTAATTACTTTTCTATTTTTAATTGTAAGTTTCTTAACTGTTATTCCGTTGTAAGAGGGTTGGTGTGATCCGGTGAAACAAGGGTGTCTCGTAGCTCAGCTCACACACTGAGGTCCGAGGATCGATCCCCCGGTACGGCTGGAAAACATTAGGACGTGTTTCCATAAGACAACTGCTGTCCATGTTCACTTATAGTAAAATAGGTACCTGGGTGTTAGTGTGTGGGTTGCATCCTGGGACAAAACTGACCTAATTTACGGAAATGCTGTGCATAACAAGGGACTTTCTATATAGTAGTATGTGATTGATGTGACCATGGTGTGTACTTACATGTATGTAGCACGGGAAGCAGCAAGTGTGAGGGTGGTAGCATATAAACACTTAATAATAAGACAAGAGTGTTAAGTCAGCCACACCTGACGTGCAATATTATTACACTAAATATACTTACTGGCCAGGAACCCCACTCTCCACTCCCCTCATCTGTCTGAGGTTACTTTACCTTGCCAGTGAGAGGTTGTGCTCACCACTGTGAATCATGTTGCACAAGAAGTTATAAACCCGACAAGCTGATAAAAACACACTATAGCAGAGTGCAAAACCTATATTCATATAGTTTCGCTTGGATACCAAACTTTTTCAAGTCTATGATAAGTTTGATAGACTGGAGAAAGCTCCGCCTCCAAGCCAAGTCTTGTTTTCACTATTTTATGTTACCAAGAGTAAGAAAACTACCAGTGTAAGATATAAGAATTAGTTGGAAACCTTAAACTTCTTAGGTTTGCAAATTGTTGCCAGGTGTAGGCCATGGAACCTTCATGCTTAGTAATAATAAAGGAATTCTTGAGTTTTACTCTGCGTCATAAACCAGCGCACCAGTAGTCTTGTTAACCATACGTACTCAACATTGTCAGTCTTGTTAACCATACGTACTCAACATTGTCAGTCTTGTTAACCATACGTACTCAACATTGTCAGTCTTGTTAACCATACGTACTCAACATTGTCAGTCTTGTTAACCATACGTACTCAACATTGTCAGTCTTGTTAACCATACGTACTCAACATTGTCAGTCTTGTTAACCATACGTACTCAACATTGTCAGTCTTGTTAAGGATACGTACTCAACATTGGGATTGTTCGAGCGAGTCTGCATTCCAGGTCCTGCTTCTGTTGCTACTGTGATCGCTATTTCTGGACCTGTGAACTTATCATACATACTCGTGAAGCTGTGTGTCGTTTTCCTCCACCATCCAGTGTTTCATCACTATGACTTGTCTGACTCACTTCTCGCCGGTGTTAGACAATATTCGTGTGTTAATAAACTCTTGTCCCTTTAAACTTTTAATGAGGTCCAGTTACCCAGGTGTGATTGTACGTTATTGTTTGATATTGTGTAATGAGGACTAGTGGCGTGAAGTGTTACCTGGTGTCCATTAAGGGCAGGTGTCCACCTGCCCTTAATGCTGGCTTACCTTCATGTGCTGCTATGGTCTGAGTGGCTTAGATTCACTAAGAACCCAGTACCCCTCCCCTTCCTTTATCCGGCTTAGCTTGCCACGGTATTTCATCATTTGTTGAATTTTCCTCTGGAGAATTATGAAAGAGGTCATTGTTGCTATGCATGTACTCCAATTGCAATGCTGAGGTGATTTACAACCCACAAAGGTGATTGCATCATCAGGTGTACCACCTTGTGTCACGTAATGTGGTACATTTAGTAGCTGTGACAGATGTATTACTGAAGATCACCTGTAGATTTAGGAGTGGTGAGTATTGGTGTACGGCTCTTTGTGTTCTTGCCTGTGGCACTCCCGTCTAGATGAGCTGTTTTGCTAAGCCTTGCTTTCTTAATTCTGAGTGAGCCATCCTGCAACTGTGCTCCAGACAGGGTAAGGGATAGTTCCTTTAAAGAAAGTATTTCTTGTTGCATTCGTGTGTAGACTAGTGGCAGAGCAGTGATTTTTTTTTACTAGTCTCCAATTTGTCTGTCATTTCCGCTCTGTTCTCACATTGTCTAACATCATTTAGTATTGTTTATGGGGAGACTAACCTCCCCTATGTTGGCTCCTCATGAGAAGCTACTCCTGACGACCCCTCCACCAACATGGCTCATGACAGCAACTCAGAGCCAGATTCGGCTGGTAACTGGTTGTTGATGGGCCTGTCCTTGATTACAATCCTGTTTTAGAGGGTGACTGTAGACATCCCGGTGCCAGGCACTCTGTTTCAGCAGTATTGATAAAAATACTAATGTTTCTATTCTTAGTACAGTGGAACATCTGGTCACGACCATAATTCGTTCGAAAACTCTGGTCGCGATCCGATTTGGTCGTGACCCGAACCTAATTTCCCCATTGGATTGTATGTAAATACTATTAATCCGTTCCAGACCCCTATGAACTGTATGTAAATATTGCGGTTTTTTTTAGATTTTTAAGCTGAAAAATAGTTGATTATACCATAGAATGCACAATGTAATAGTAAACTAAATGTCAACACCTTGATTAACACTGATAAACCTTGAACAACAAAGAAAACTAACGTCGCACGAGTCATAAGAGTTTTAAGCACAGAAAAAATAATCAAACTTTGAAAAATCCTTAATTATACAAAATAATGCACAGTTTAATAGAGAAAAACCCTTGAATAACAGAGTTGGGTGTAAACAAACAACAGGAAGTGGGGAAAATTGGCGCATGCAAAGAAAATGGCGCCGAATGTGAAAATTGGTGCGGCTGTGTTTGTTCGGCACCCGATAATGTGTTCGACCAGATGAAAAAATTTGGCGAATTTTTTGGTCGTGAACCGATTTGTTCGTGTTCGGAAGCGTTCGTGAGCAGAGGTTCCACTGTAGTATTGGGCTGGTTGTTTCCTCCCAGTATGAACAAGGTTTTTGGCTGCAGATTTATTACCTTTGCTGACAACGCAGTTGCTGGTGTCAGCTGATTTAGTTGTTCAGTAGTGGGTGGTCAGTACCTTAACGTCAGTGCTTTTCTGGCTACTTCTACTGCTGACTGGCCGTTGAGCGTGAAGTTAAGACACGTACCCAGAATGATGTGGTTCTGGCCAGGCTACAAGTTGATAGCCTGAAGCAGCAGTTAAAGGTACACGATGAAGATCTCTTGCGGCCTAACATCAGCCTGATCTTAAATGAGAGTCTGGTGCTGAAGACTTGTGGATCTACACTGCTCTGTGCTCTCTCATATTTTGATGACATGCTGCATGCCACTGGTTATTTGAATCATTGTCGTGGCATTATTTCCCAGTGGTTGCTGGAGCGTGAGTGTGTGGGGGACTTACGGCTTCAAATTCCTGGAATGGTGGTGATTTAAAGGATTCAGGTGAATGTTGTTGTCAGAACACTAATTAACTGGTCCTCACATTCCACCAGCTATACCTTTAAACCAGGGTGCAGGTGGGGTTAGAACTCATGGCGAGTGAATCTTAAAATTCCAGGCCAGTGCGTAAGCCACTGGACCAGCCAGGACCAGTGGCTTACGCACTGGTCTGAAGTTCTACGACTGGCCATGGGTTCTAACCCCACCCATACGCTGGTTTGTTTACAATCGTGTTATTACGATTTTATGAGTCAAGGTGAACGTTTCCGTGTACATAAATCTTGGAAGAAAGGATCTTCCGTTATCAGTACAATGTTTAAATTGTCAGAAATTTGCTGAGCAGAGGAGCGAGTGTAAGACGCCCAGTATTGTTTTTGTTGTGTATAACAGTGACTTTGATCCTGCCCAGTCCTGATCTGGTACGTCACTGTCACAACTTGTAGAAACGATGATGCAATGGCGTCATTAGTGTCAGGTGGCCATACACATCACAAGGGTGAGTTACTTCTAACAGATATATTTCACTCAGGTGGTTGGTGTTCACTTCACCAGATCTCTGGTTATACACTCTATTACACATGTCACTCCATGGTGTGCTGCTTCCTTATGAGCCGCTGACATATTTGTAAATGATCGTTGATCGGGGGCCTGATATAGGCCTTTTAGTGAATATTCTGTGAGCACTACCATACCTCAGCCAACCACTCTGACTTCATGCAGAGGCGTGTCATTCCAGGCTGGAGTATGACTTCCACATGTACTTAGCTTTTCTCTGGTGCACACTCTCCACCTGGGGATAGGCCAGTCCATGATCCATACTACCCCCTCTTGAGTCTGGTGAGCTCCTGGATGTCTGTCGTCACAAGCTACGCCAGTCCATGATCCATACTACCCCCTCTTGAGTCTGGTGAGCTCCTGGATGTCTGTCGTCACAAGCTAGGCCAGTCCATGATCCATACTACCCCTCTTGAGTCTGGTGAGCTCCTGGATGTCTGTCGTCAGAAGCTAGGCCAGTCCATGATCCATACTACCCCTCTTGAGTCTGGTGAGCTCCTGGATGTCTGTCGTCACAAGCTAGGCCAGTCCATGATCCATACTACCCCCTCTTGAGTCTGGTGAGCTCCTGGATGTCTGTCGTCAGAAGCTAGGCCAGTCCATGATCCATACTACCCCCTCTTGAGTCTGGTGAGCTCCTGGATGTCTGTCGTCACAAGCTAGGCCAGTCCATGATCCATACTACCCCCTCTTGAGTCTGGTGAGCTCCTGGATGTCTGTCGTCAGAAGCTAGGCCAGTCCATGATCCATACTACCCCCTCTTGAGTCTGGTGAGCTCCTGGATGTCTGTCGTCACAAGCTAGGCCAGTCCATGATCCATACTACCCCTCTTGAGTCTGGTGAGCTCCTGGATGTCTGTCGTCAGAAGCTAGGCCAGTCCATGATCCATACTACCCCCTCTTGAGTCTGGTGAGCTCCTGGATGTCTGTCGTCACAAGCTAGGCCAGTCCATGATCCATACTACCCCCTCTTGAGTCTGGTGAGCTCCTGGATGTCTGTCGTCACAAGCTAGGCCAGTCCTACCCATTCCTGGTTTGGCGCACTCTCGAAGCAACTTTTGCTTGAGTCTTATTGTTCACAGGTACTGGTCAGAATAATAATATTTAATATAATTAATGTTAAGGGCTATACCCATAAGGGTGATTCTACACAAGACGTGGTAGGGGCTTGATCCTGTGTGTTGAGGGTGAAACAATGTGTTTGTTAATTGTACTGGCCAATAGTCCCGTGTAGTGGTCGGAGAGGTTGGCATTTCTCTCTTCCATCCCTGGACAGTGCTTGAGGTTCCTTGTAGACATTGGTTGGTGACCCGTAAGTGCCGAGCCCCACTGATTGTCTGGCCTAATTTATATCAGCATAATTTTTGTTCAGGTTTAAAAGACAATGGTCTTTGTAGAGGTGATGTGTAAGAGCGAGGGTGTAGAGGTGGTGTGTCAGAGCGAGGGTGTAGAGGTGGTGTGTCAGAGCGAGGGTGTAGAGGTGGTGTCAGAGCGAGGGTGGTGTTGGCTTTGCGGTGATGGTATTGTGCACAATTACCAAACTAAGCTTCTATTCAGTGCAGAGCTCCGTGCAATCCTCGTTGCTCTTGTCTTGATAACTAGTTAGTTTAGATCTTGGTTTACTGTTAACTCGGATTCCCAGTGTACGTTGTTTGCCCTGGCCCAGTATGCTTCTGTCCATCTTGTAGTTACGTTGTTTGCCCTGGCCCAGTATGCTTCTGTCCATCTTGTAGTTACGTTGTTTGCCCTGGCCCAGTATGCTTCTGTCCATCTTGTAGTTTACGTTGTTTGCTCTGGCCCAGTATGCTTCTGTCCATCTTGTAGTTTACGTTGTTTGCTTGCCCTGGCCCAGTATGCTTCTGTCCATCTTGTAGTCTACGTTATTTGCCCTGGCCAAGTATGCTTCTGTCCATCTTGTAGTCTACGTTGTTTGCTCTGGCCCAGTATGCTTCTGTCCATCTTGTAGTCTACGTTGTTTGCTCTGGCCCAGTATGCTTCTGTCCATCTTGTAGTTTACGTTGTTTGCCCTGGCCCAGTATGCTTCTGTCCATCTTGTAGTCTACGTTATTTGCCCTGGCCCAGTATGCTTCTGTCCATCTTGTAGTCTACGTTGTTTGCTCTGGCCCAGTATGCTTCTGTCCATCTTGTAGTCTACGTTGTTTGCTCTGGCCAGTATGCTTCTGTCCATCTTGTAGTTTACGTTGTTTGCCCTGGCCCAGTATGCTTCTGTCCATCTTGTAGTCTACGTTATTTGCCCTGGCCCAGTATGCTTCTGTCCATCTTGTAGTTTACGTTGTTTGCTCTGGCCCAGTATGCTTCTGTCCATCTTGTAGTTTACGTTGTTTGCTTGCCCTGGCCCAGTATGTTTCTGTCCATCTTGTAGTTTACGTTGTTTGCCCTGGCCCAGTATGCTTCTGTCCATCTTGTAGTCTACGTTATTTGCAATGGCCCAGTATGCTTCTGTCCATCTTGTAGTTTACGTTGTTTGCTCTGGCCCAGTATGCTTCTGTCCATCTTGTAGTTTACGTTGTTTGCTTGCCCTGGCCCAGTATGTTTCTGTCCATCTTGTAGTTTACGTTGTTTGCCCTGACCCAGTATGCTTCTGTCCATCTTGTAGTCTACGTTGTTTGCCCTGGCCCAGTATGCTTCTGTCCATCTTGTAGTCTACGTTATTTGCCTTGACCAAGTATGCTTCTGTCCATCTTGTAGTTTACGTTGTTTGCTTGCCTTGGCCCAGTATGCTTCTGTCCATCTTGTAGTCTACGTTGTTTGCCTTGGCCCAGTATGCTTCTGTCCATCTTGTAGTCTACGTTGTTTGCCCTGGCCCAGTATGCTTCTGTCCATCTTGTAGTCTACGTTGTTTGCCTGGCCCAGTATGCTTCTGTCCATCTTGTAGTCTACGTTGTTTGCTCTGGCCCAGTATGCTTCTGTCCATCTTGTAGTCTACGTTGTTTGCTCTGGCCCAGTATGCTTCTGTCCATCTTGTAGTCTACGTTGTTTGCCTTGGCCAAGTATGCTTCTGTCCATCTTGTAGTCTACGTTGTTTGCTCTGGCCCAGTATGCTTATGTCCATCTTGTAGTCTACGTTGTTTGCCCTGGCCCAGTATGCTTCTGTCCATCTTGTAGTCTACGTTGTTTGCCCTGGCCCAGTATGCTTCTGTCCATCTTGTAGTCTACGTTGTTTGCCTTGGCCAAGTATGCTTCTGTCCATCTTGTAGTCTACGTTGTTTGCCTTGACCAAGTATGCTTCTGTCCATCTTGTAGTTTACGTTGTTTGCTTGCCCTGGCCCAGTATGCTTCTGTCCATCTTGTAGTCTACGTTGTTTGCCCTGACCCAGTATGCTTCTGTCCATCTTGTAGTCTACGTTGTTTGCCCTGGCCCAGTATGCTTCTGTCCATCTTGTAGTCTCGTTGTTTGCCCTGGCCCAGTATGCTTCTGTCCATCTTGTAGTTACGTTGTTTGCCTTGGCCCAGTATGCTTCTGTCCATCTTGTAGTTACGTTGTTTGCCCTGGCCCAGTATGCTTCTGTCCATCTTGTAGTTTACGTTGTTTGCTCTGGCCCAGTATGCTTCTGTCCATCTTGTAGTTTACGTTGTTGTTGCCCTGGCCCAGTATGCTTCTGTCCATCTTGTAGTCACGTTGTTTGCCTTGGCCCAGTATGCTTCTGTCCATCTTGTAGTCTACGTTGTTTGCCCTGGCCTATGCTTCTGTCCATCTTGTAGTCTACGTTGTTTGCTCTGGCCCAGTATGCTTCTGTCCATCTTGTAGTCTACGTTGTTTGCTCTGGCCCAGTATGCTTCTGTCCATCTTGTAGTCTACGTTGTTTGCCCTGGCCCAGTATGCTTCTGTCCATCTTGTAGTCTACGTTGTTTGCCTTGGCCCAGTATGCTTTGTCCATCTTGTAGTTACGTTGTTTGCTCTGGCCCAGTATGCTTCTGTCCATCTTGTAGTTTACGTTGTTTGCTCCTGGCCCAGTATGCTTCTGTCCATCTTGTAGTCTACGTTGTTTGCCTGGCCCAGTATGCTTCTGTCCATCTTGTAGTCTACGTTGTTTGCTCTGGCCCAGTATGCTTCTGTCCATCTTGTAGTCTACGTTGTTTGCCCTGGCCCAGTATGTTTCTGTCCATCTTGTAGTCTACGTTGTTTGCCTGGCCCAGTATGCTTCTGTCCATCTTGTAGTCTACGTTGTTTGCCTGGCCCAGTATGCTTCTGTCCATCTTGTAGTCTACGTTGTTTGCCTTGGCCAGTATGCTTCTGTCCATCTTGTAGTTACGTTGTTTGCCTTTGGCCAGTATGCTTCTGTCCATCTTGTAGTCTACGTTGTTTGCCTGGCCCAGTATGCTTCTGTCCATCTTGTAGTCTACGTTGTTTGCCTGGCCCAGTATGCTTCTGTCCATCTTGTAGTCTACGTTGTTTGCCTCTGGCCCAGTATGCTTCTGTCCATCTTGTAGTCTACGTTGTTTGCCTTGCCAAGTATGCTTCTGTCCATCTTGTAGTCTACGTTGTTTGCTCTGGCCCAGTATGCTTCTGTCCATCTTGTAGTCTACGTTGTTTGCCTGCCCAGTATGTTCTGTCCATCTTGTAGTCTACGTTGTTTGCCCTGGCCCAGTATGCTTCTGTCCATCTTGTAGTCTACGTTGTTTGCTCTTGGCCCAGTATGCTTTGTCCATCTTGTAGTTACGTTGTTTGCTCTGCCCAGTATGCTTCTGTCCATCTTGTAGTTTACGTTGTTTGCTTGCCTGGCCCAGTATGCTTCTGTCCATCTTGTAGTCTACGTTGTTTGCTCTGCCCAGTATGCTTCTGTCCATCTTGTAGTCTCGTTGTTTGCCTTAGTATGCTTCTGTCCATCTTGTAGTCTACGTTGTTTGCCCTGGCCCAGTATGCTTCTGTCCATCTTGTAGTCTACGTTGTTTCCTGGCCCAGTATGCTTCTGTCCATCTTGTAGTCTACGTTGTTTGCTCTGGCCCAGTATGCTTCTGTCCATCTTGTAGTCTACGTTGTTTGCTCTGCCCAGTATGCTTCTGTCCATCTTGTAGTCTACGTTGTTTGCCCTGGCCCAGTATGCTTTGTCCATCTTGTAGTCTACGTTGTTTGCCCTGGCCCAGTATGCTTCTGTCCATCTTGTAGTTACGTTGTTTGCCCTGGCCCAGTATGCTTCTGTCCATCTTGTAGTCTACGTTGTTTGCCTTGGCCAGTATGCTTCTGTCCATCTTGTAGTCTACGTTGTTTGCCTGCTCCAGTATGCTTCTGTCCATCTTGTAGTTTACGTTGTTTGCTTCTGGCCCAGTTTTGCTTCTGTCCATCTTGTAGTTTACGTTGTTTGCCCTGGCCAGTATGCTTCTGTCCATCTTGTAGTCTCGTTGTTTGCCTGGCCAGTATGCTTCTGTCCATCTTGTAGTCTACGTTGTTTGCTCTGGGCCCCGTATGCTTCGTCCATCTTGTAGTCTACGTTGTTTGCCCGGCCCAAAGTTCCCATCTTGTAGTCTACGTTGTTTGCCTTTGGGCCAAATATGTTCTGTCCATCTTGTGTCTCGTTTTTTGCCTTCCAAAATTTCTTCTGTCCATCTTTATTTACGGTTTGCCCCCCAGTATGCTTCTGTCCATCTTGTGTCTACGTTGTTTGCCCTGCCCAGATGCTTCTGTCCATCTTGTGTCACGTTGTTTGCCCGGGCCCTATGCTTTGTCCATCTTGTAGTCTCGTTGTTTGCCCCCTTTGGGCC